>OMKY01209516.1:0-10819 GCA_900302395.1 Bregmaceros cantori | reverse complement strand
GGGGGGGTCGTACAGCATGCTACATGCTAGGAGGGGGTCGTACAGCATGCTACATGCTAGGAGTGGGTCGTACAGCATGCTACAAGCTAGGAGGGGGGGGTCGTACAGCATGCTACATGCTAGGAGGGGGTCGTACAGCATGCTACATGCTAGGAGTGGGTCGTACAGCTAGTAGGGGTCGTACAGCATGCTACAAGCTAGGAGGGGGGGGTCGTACAGCGTGCTAAGCGCTAAGAGGGGGTCGTACAGCATACTACATGCTAGGACGGGGTCGTACAGCGTGCTACATGCTAGGAGGGGGTCGTACAGCATGCTACACGCTAGGAGGGGTCGTACAGCATACTACATGCTAGGAGTGGGTCGTACAGCTAGGAGGGGTCGTACAGCATGCTACATGCTAGGAGGGGGTCGTACAGCGTGCTACACGCTAGGAGGGGGTCGTACAGCATACTACATGCTAGGAGTGGGTCGTACAGCTAGGAGGGGTCGTACAGCATGCTACATGCTAGGAGGGAGTCGTGCAGCATGCTACACGCTAGGAAGGTCTGTACAGCGTGCTACATGCTAGGAGGGGGTCGTACAGCATGCTACATGCTAGGAGGGGGTCGTGCAGCATGCTACACGCTAGGAAGGTCTGTACAGCGTGCTACATGCTAGGAGGGGGTCGTACAGCATGCTACATGCTAGGAGGGTGTCGTACAGCATGCTACATGCTAGGAGGGTGTCGTACAGCATGCTACATGCTAGGAGGGGTCGTGCAGCATGCTACACGCTAGGAAGGTTTGTACAGCGTGCTACATGCTAGGAGGTGACAGGATGAGGAGAGAGTGATAGCTTGTGAAGAGTCAGCACGGAGCAGGAAGTTTATCTTACAGACCACGCCCACTCCTTCCTGGCCCCGCCCACAACCCTCCTTCCTGCCCTCAACAACCACTGACACACACCAACATACATAAATACAGGCACACAGACGTAAACACACACACTCAACTCCACTTTTATTTATAGAGCACATTTAAAAACAACTGCGTTTTATCAAAGACCTGTATATTAAATATAATGGGCTATAGCACATTCCAATAAACAGACAAACAACCCAATAGATAGACAGTAAATAGAAACAATAACATCCAATGAGTTCTTGGTTAAACACCAGGGAGAAGAGTTGAGTTTTTAAAGGCGATTTAAAAACCCATAACCTTTAATGAAGCCATATCAGCCAACAACGTTGTAGGCAGATTGTAGACTGTTCACGGCATTTAAAGTACTTGGTGTTGATTGCAAATCAGCGATGTTACCTGCACATACTCACACACACCTCACCCAATTCTGACAGTGTGCAATCTCCTCGTGGGTATGGACATGTTGTAAACAGAACCCATTTGATATAAACAAACAATTACCGTGCAAAAAAACAAAACAAAAAACAAATAGAAAAAAAAGTGCAATGACTTGTAATACGTGCCGGATCGTCTATATTTCCGATTAGATGGAAATCCGATCTGTTCGATTTCAGACAGCACTAACCAAGTAAGTGTTTAGTGTGCATCGTGCACTATATTTCAATGCACCAACACTGACTGTGTGTGTCAGTGAGTGAGTGAGTGTGTGTGCGTCAGTGTGTGTGTGTGTGTCAGTGAGCGTGTGTGTCAATGAGTGTGTGTGTCAGTGAGTGTGTGTGCTCCAGTGAGTGTGTTTGTGCGTGTATCAGTGTTTTAAGTTGTTTTCATTGTGGATTAGTCAGAAAAAGCATGTTAATTACGCCTGGCCCTCAGCCCCGGTGAAGTTTTATTGTGCTCACCTATTGAAACACTGAGCCTGCTCATTTCTTAGGCCCTGTTGGGGGCATGCAGATTGGCTGTCCCATGTAGAGTAACCCATAACCACATTAGCTACACGCCATCAAGAGATGGCTAGGCTTTCTGGACAGCTAGGGCAGCGATGTCAAACCTAAGGCCCGCGGGTCAGATCAGGCCCGAGATGATTCACCAAATGGCTGCAATTTTCCAATGAAAGAAACCGCTGTTCCGTTATGCAAGCAAACTGTGCAAATCACGAACCTGGATGTCTCTCAATAATGCGGTCTAAGGGTGTCAAACGCCGTCAAAAACAGAAGAAGAAGCAACAGCAGTTTGCAATTGATTATTTATTAAAAAGGATGGTGGTAACTTGCGGTGTGCTGACCCGAATGTTCAAATGTGGATCTGTGCCCCACACAATCACACAATTTCACTCTCACGGCCCATTTACTAACCTTTGTTGGACTTACGAATGAATGCAGAAATCCCATTGGTCTAGAACGCCCCTCCCCCCACCCCCTTCAGTAACCTCCGGCCTATATGTACAACTAGACATGACGAGAAAACACATTTTCATAACTATTATTTAAAGTAGCAGGAAGTGCGTGTACAAAGGGTGGGCCAAAATGGCAGCGTTCCAATTTTCACATATAAACTTGTCTCTTGACCGCTCGTTGCAAAACATGCATCATATTGCAGGATATTTTTACACGTCCTACCTTTGAGGTCCGTCTCGCAGGGCTGCTGGGGTAGGAGGACACAGGTGAGGACTTTCTCTCCTGTGTCTGGGTCGGTGTCCGTCTGGAAAGTGAGGAGTGGCTGGGACTGGTTCTCAGACAGCCAGAGAGCCTTCAGCTTCAGGCTGGTCAGTGACAGTGGGAGGTAGGCTAGCCTGGGGTGACATAAAAAAATGGATTCAAACCAGGGCTTTAAACCAGTTCAAGGAATGAAAACAAAAACCGGGAACCTTTTGTATTATCCAGGGAACAGAAAGCAGAAACGTTACTTTTTTTACGTCCTGGAACAGGAACACTAACGGTTTTATTTGTGCACTTTGGGATAACTTCAAAAATAAATAGTATTTATAAAATCTACAATGCAGCAGTGAAATATGAATTCTCTGGAGTGTGTGGTTGTGGGTTCGCCCCAACACGTAGAGACCTCGGCTGTAGAGCGCTACTAGCAGACAGCAGCGAGTCTCTGTAGCGAGTTGTTGAAGGTTCGTCCCGACATATATTATATAGCATTAAACAGCTGACAGGAACGAAATTAACCGTTCTGGAACGTCAATTTATTGGTGGAACTCATAATGGGAAATGTTATAATTCCGTTTCTGTTTAGAACGAACAAATTGGGAAAAAACATTGGTTCAAAGCCCTGATTCAAACACAGAGTTAGGTGTTGAAACCTCGTCTTGCAGAGGCAGGCTCTACTAGAAGCACACACAAATTAGGTAAAGTTTGCAAATACCTGTTCCCAGACACGTCAAAGACATGCAGCTCGGTGGCCTGGCTGATCTCTGAGGGGATCCTGGTCAGCCGATTCTCACGCACACAGAACACGTTGAGGCCAGTACAGCCGCCAATCTGGAGACGCACACGTTTATTGCAGAAAGGTGAACGACGGACACTGCATGCACTAAACTGATTTGTTGATTCGCTCGAGACCAGAACTAGCCCAGTTCTAGTCGCGTGCGATGCGTGGACGATTAGTTGATTCTGGCTTGCCAGGCTAGTGAGGCAACGCCACAAGCACAAGAGTGTACGGGGCTGGATGAAACGGTCTTAACTGACTGCGGCACAGAGCTGGCCTCATATCGTCCAGCTCCAGGCATCCAGGTTATAGTCCTAGTTTGAACAGTGCGACTCCTGCTGAACCAACAGAATGCAATTTCCCCCTTGGGGGTGAATAAAGTATTCATCTATCAGTCTGGAGCTGCTGATGCTGATGGATTTCAAACGCGGTGGCGTACACACATTGATCGGCCACATTGGCAACTTCCCCCACCCATCAGCTGATCCATCAATCACAGATCCATGAATTAATTAGGTCCACAGCTGCTCCTCTGCTCTTTGCATTCACGCAGGTTTGGGCTTACACAGTAGGATTGCAAGTTGCAACTGACGATTATCTTAAGAGTCGATTAACACAATTGCAACATTCCAAAACCACATAATGAGATGGATGAGAAATCATGAACTTACAGATCACACCGAATAGAGACTGCAGACTGACACTCAAACCACCAGCAGATCTCAAAATACCATTATATAAAGTGATCGAAAATTGTCAAACAAAACTCTGCTTCTTTATACTAATTCCTTGAGGCAGATAACGATGGCGTGAGATCATTCAGAAATGATCAGGACTAGACCTAGCAACTATAAACAGAACAGCACTGCATTGGGGCCTCTGAAGAAGGATGGCCCATGATGGTGCACAATCTGCTACAAGTGGAGAAAGTGAAAGATGATGATGCGTCGCTGATTATTGAAGCGATTAATCAACTAATCGGTTGTATTGTATTAAAGATTCACAGCGATATTGCTCGCTATGTTAAAAAAATATTTTTAACTAATAAATATCCAACAAACATTTACTCTGCCACAGTCATTACAATCCATTTAATTATACCGTAATATACTTTACACACTTTTTCATGTTTTTAAATCAGTTATGTTCTTTTCATTTCATTGAGATGATTGACAAATATCTAATTTATTTGCACCAATGGGGCAGCGTCAGCACGAAACTGCCAAAAATAACATTTACATTTGTTGCCGATTGATTGTAAAATCAATTAGAAATTGTAAATTATACATTTATTTGATTTTCTTATTAAATAAGCTATTTCATTTTATTCTTTCAGCAATTGCCAATAAAGATGGCATTTGTGTGGTTTGTTTCATGAGTGGGGGAAGGGAGGGATAGCGTTGGCCGGTGATGCATTTAGAGAGCTTGCAACAATAACGACCTATTGACTAACTAGCGGTATGCAGTCGGTGCCAACTGCTAAGAGATAGCACTGAAACGCAGGGTAGGAATTGTGACATCCCTGGGGCAAGACACAGGGTGTTTTTGTCAGTGTCCAAGAATTGTAAGATGCTGTTCCTATCTAAATTTCCCTTGGGGCGAATATAATTAATCCGAATGATGACATTTCTCAGTTAATCTAGAGTGTAGGCATACAAGATTTGGTGCAAGTGTTATCACGCAAAGGAAAAAGTCAGCCATCTTGAAATATGTTATAGTTTATATGTAATTAACTGTTTATGCATTATTTTGAAACCAAATAAACATTGGCCGTGCGAAATCGCTACCTATCCCCCATATAGTGCACTATATGGGCGCACGCCATTTTGTAGGGGTGTCCGAATTCTCCATGTAACCTATATAGTACACTGAAAGTATCCCACAATGCATTGCAAAAAGTAGTGAGCATCGGATGTGCCCTAGACGAAGCAATATAACCCACTCGTATTTCGAGACGTTTTAAAAATGACCTAAACGTCAAAGAACTGTCACGGCGGGAGTAAATACCGACCAACTGCGGTAAATAGTTAGAAATGTAAGTACTTTTGACTTTTACTGATGATTGTTGAATTTTATAATTATTTTTTTATAATTATATTTTATAATAATTTTACCGTCGCCAATTCTAGTGTCCGAAATCTCGGCCGTTGTTGTTGAGTGCACTATAAGTGAGTGCACTATATGGCGGGTAGGGAGTAGGGGATAAGGAACGATTTCGACACAGCCATTGTGAAAACAAAGCTAAAGACATGTGGAGCATACAAAAAATTGGCCAGCTTGAATTCAGCCATCTTGTAATGTTGGCCTCCAACAACGTAATCAGTTGATGAACCTATTCTAGAACATTAAGACCAAAATCATCCATTCAAAAGTTATCGCATTAATGTGAAGGACCTTTGTGGCGGCGCGCACAAAACCATTACATCCCCTATAATAACGATTCGTAGCACGGGGGATACCAACAAAGTAAACACGTCTTTTATTCCTAATAGGGCTCTTGCATATAACGGCTTGGCCGCAGCAGACATTTTGCTGGCATCAAGTATGGTGAAGTATATGTATACATACGGTTAAGTGGTATTACTTACCACTTCACGTCCATTATATAGGAGCAGAAAATACAGCATAGTGGCTGCCATCTGCTGGCGATTGATAGCATATCACCATGGATAAATCAATAATACAACACTTTTAAACGCATCATGTTAAGCAAATAACGCCCTCTGCTGTTCGTCTGTCCACGATGTTACTACCATAAAGTCTCCTTAGAAATATCTGTAGATATGTGAAATAGGCGGTGGATTTACATAAGAAAGCAAACATGCAGAGTCTGTGGTGACACCACCCCCACCCTCCACACACAGTAATGCCATTATGTTGGCCAAGTGTGGGACACTCGCTAGTCACTACGTTCTGGACTGTTGTTCTTAAAGCACACCCTACAACACTGACCACATTGTGCACACTGCTGAAGTGAGATTACAGAGTTAGCAAAGCATGCCTTCAGTAATGCACACAATGGCTTCTCCAAAATGGAGAGGCTCCAACTCGATGTAGGGCTGTGCGAAAACAAATCGATTCGAAATTGGAATTAGATTATGTTATACGATTTTTAAACATAAGATCATGTAAATCATAAAATCAGATTTTAATAACATGCCCAAGAGTGAGGTCTCTATAACCCCTACATTACCGAGAGGGGTACAGTTTGCAATATTAGACATTTAAAACATTATACATATATGCACATATACATATATGCACAGATACTTTATTTTGATGTGGATTTTTTTTTCTTTATTTCTTAAAAATTTTAATTTCTCAAAATCGAATATGAAATTGAGGTTTCAGCGATAAAAATGTTTTTAGAAAATGTGGGTTTGTATTGATGATAAGAATCTTACAGCCCTAGATTGAAGGCATTGATGAAGGAAAACATCGAAAATGCATAGAAGTGTAGTAGTGTGCGTTACCTCATTGGGCAGAGACGTCAGCTGGTTGCGGTCACAGTTGAAGTTCGACAGTCGTTTTAATTTTCCAATACTCCTTGGCAAGCTCTACAACACAGACAATATACATTTTCATAAAATCTAGGGTTCCATAGCATAACATACAAGCACAATCTTTCAGGCAATGTCAATGATTGAATAAGGTAATCGAACTGATCAATAGCATTTAACCAATTTTCTTACCAAACAATTAATTGAGAATTTCTACTTAAATACATCCATGATCCATGATCTATATGCGCACGCTACACCAACTAAGAAGAATCTCTTCCTTCCATCCATCGTCATCCCAACACCCTCAAGAGAATCTTGTTCATGCCGGTTAAAAGTCCTACAATTCATAATTTAATCAATCAATAAAATTAATTATTAATAGAATAACACATCTGCCGAATGTTTTAGTTATTTTTTGGCCGCAAGCGCCGTTTTTCATTCGTTTGTTGAGAGTGTGATAGGATCAAATCGGAAACTGAGATGAAGAGTCGGGGGAAGACACTGCAGAAAAAGCGGATAGGGGATTTGAACCTGCGGCACTGCTCAGCCTATGGTCTGGGGGACGCGCTCTCTACCCGCTCGGCCACCGCGCGCCCCCCAACATTAACCAAATGTTGACATCCCTAATTTCAAAAAATATTTTGAGGGAAGATTGACAGCCGTAGCAAACAGAAGCAGCAAACTCAGGCAGATTGTCTCCGTGTGTGGTCCGTCTGTGTGTGCAACTTTTGAGATATGATTGGCAAGTCTAATATTTACACAAGCAATGGAGTCAACACGAAGCAAGCCGCTGAGCGGTTAACACCCAGGAAAAAAACAAACAAACAGATTTTCCTCGCTCATTGCTTTTATTATTTTGTTTGCTACTACACCACAACCGCGTTAATAATAATTAGGCAAATTATATTTCAGTGTGATAAAGGTAAACAGTTTTTAAGTTTTTCCAATTAAATCCACTGATGGTATTGTGGGACAGGGCTTTATTGGATCACCGAAATTAATTTCAGCCACCAGTGATAATTTTCTGTTAATATATAACTTCACCTTTTACGAGGTTTTTGATCGAAGTTGCTTTTGATACGAGCAAATATTACGTCTGAATGCTGTAAGTTCAAAAGATGAGCATTTTCGGCTCACAACAACATATACGATTTTAAAAATCTTGTGCGTAATAATTAGTAACAATGCTTTTTCCCCCGCAAAATATTGTTTGCATTGGAAGGCATTACAATTCATTAAACTAATAGTAGCCTAACCTGCAGCTGGTTCTCGGTGAGCACCAGTTCTGTGAGACTCTGACAGCTCCCGACTCCTTCCGGAAGACGCGTTAGTCTGTTCTGGTCAGCCTTCAGGATGGACAGACGGCTCAGCTTTCCTGGACCAGGAGGAGGACAAGTGATTGGCCGCAATTTAATCGTAAGGACATTTTCATTTATCAGTGATATTGCCGCATACTTCGTTGTTTGTACAATTATATAGCAGAGTCAACCCTTTCAGGGTTGATCCCCAGGTTTCAGCTAATACTTGAACAGTGTGACTGCTAGTTGTAATACACTAAGCGATGTGTGGTGGGTCGCTGCACCCGAACAGAGGCCATTATTGTGACCAGCGTGAAAAAGGTAAATTACAACACACACACACACACAGACGCCCGTGGTCGCCAGTGTAAAAAATCATGATTTGAATACAATACAATCTGCATCATATTTGCGCCATGCAAATGAAAACGCACAGGTTTCGATTGGTTTGTTGCGCTTGGTCGGCTGTAGCAGCTCACAGCCAGCCGATTGCTCATCGCTGCTCTCAATCACTGAAGAAAACGAATCCCCGCCCCCTTAACGTACGGGTCCGGTGAAAATAAAAATTAAATTATTTGCTCCGTTGGTCAGTTGACTCTGATGGCACCATCCGTTGGCCAACGTACGGTAACGTACACGTGGGGCATGCTACGATGGTGACAACACACTTGTTTTAGCTGCGGTGTCTGTTGGCTAACCAGCAGGCCGGTGGAAACACGGCATTAAACGAATCATTGCCTAATCGATTATAAATTGGTTAGTTTCTCTTTTTTTGCCGACACTACTACTATACTGTGGAAGTATGATCCATGTTGGTGCACGTCCGCATGAGCAGAGATGGTGAAAAATTCTGAAATTATATATTCTTCATGTGACCCGATGCTCACCAATGGAGTCAGGCAGCGTGTCCAGGAGGTTCTGAGACACCATGAGGTCTGTGAGCTGCAGCAGGCCGCCCAGCTCATCAGGAAGAGATTCCAGCTTGTTGTCCGACACATCCAGACATGTCAGGCTGCGCATGCTGCCCACGTCCTAAAAGGTCAGAGGTCAGCACAGGGCACAGAGGTCAGTGAGCCGGTCCCCCAATCCGGGGACGACATGGAAAAATGCCAAAGTCAAGAACAAAATGTTTCCACTTCCATGAACTGGATTTGTGAATTCACTCTTAGTGTTGGTTCTTGAACAGAGCTAACCAGTGTTGGGCAAGTTCACTTTCAGCATGAGCTTGTTCAAATTCCAGTTCAGTGCTTGTAAAATGAATGATCGTTCGTAGGTCATCATTTTGAACTATGAACAGGTGGTTCCTCAAAATGAACTTTTTAGTTCTTTGTTAGCGCTTTTTCTTCAACATTGCTCTCAGCTATAATGTGTCAACATTATGGACAGTGTACAAGCAGAACAAAAGACAATATTTAACTGTTTTAACTTTTAAGTGTTAGATCAGGGACTGGGTTAGACTTTCAGAGGTGGATAGAAACTGTGCAGTTTGGAATGTGTTTTTTTGCAGTGTTTTCGCTCTGAAGGCTTTTGAAATCTGAAAAAAAAAAGAGTGCATCGAACCTGAAAGTTCACCTGAAAGACGTTTGAGTACACCACTGACACTAACACATTCCAAACGGGGCAACTTCTATGCACCTTTGCGAAACTCCCTCCACGGGAGTGTGTAAAGTACTGGTATCTGTAATGTACAGGGGCAGTCAGTGCACAAGACAGTCTTTGTACAGGACAATTTATGTCCAATGCCCACATCCAGTGCCTTGGACATATTGTGAAACTGTCAGCCTCTACTCACTGCCCACTGGACTGTTACTAACTTGCACAATGATGGACAGAAACCAGACAATGGGACAACGACAACTTAACCAAAGGGAGTGATGGGGGTCTGGGGGGAGAGGTCATAGGTCACGGGGGACCTAACGGCACATGTTGATAGCATAGCCGACAACTGACACAATGCAGAGAAATACAGACATGTACACACACGACCACACATATACCTACATTCACAATGGCCTGACCTGTGGAATACATTTAGGAAGTATTCTCCCTAAATTTCGATTCCATTGAGAAATTGGATAAAGCGTACTAGCTAAGATAATGACTAATGAAATCATAGTAAGTCAAATTCTCAGTTCCTTTTTTAAATGAACTTTCTGAGGCCAGAACACTTTTGTTTATTTAGATTTTTTGTACAGGACAGCATTTTGCAGCATTCAGTTACATAAATGGAAAACACCACAGATAATTCATACTGGAATATATTGTAATCTGAGTCGATACATATGGAACTTGCATCCATGCGTACACTTACTCTGCGTGCAGCGGTACTTTGTTAGCATAGCTCTCCCTATGGACTCAAACAGGGTGAAGGTAGGAGCAACAACAATATTGCAAGTGATTTTGTGTAACCAAACTTTGGTTGTGTTACAACTCTCATACGGGATTAAAATAGGGGGAAAACATTAGTTGCCTTCATCTTCACCCCCATTTGGATCCATGGGGCTAAGGTATGTATATGGTATTTTCCACACTATAAGGCTCAACAGACTATAAGAAGCACGGGTCATTATATTGCATATTTACAAACTTTTTTCCATATAGAAGAGGAGCATCAGACAATAATGTGCATTAAGAAACTGGAGTGAGGGAGAAACCAAAACAAAACATCACATTTTAAGGAAGATAA
>OMKY01209513.1:0-14326 GCA_900302395.1 Bregmaceros cantori | reverse complement strand
AGCAGCTCTGGTCAGTGGCAACGAATGCATAGCGCGCAATTGTCCAAGCTCCGCGAATGCACGCTCGCACACACACACACACGCGCACACACAAACACACACACACAAACACAAATGAATTGCTCCCAGCCAGCAAGTATAGCAAGCTCCGAGAAATGGCGGGCAAAAACGACTGCATAGCTGCAGAGCTGGGCAGATGCACGCGCGCTCACACGCACACAAGCAACAACTCGCGCGCATGCCTGTGGTCAGTGCTGTAAATTCTAAATCTATCAAATTTTTGCTCCATTAAGTTGCGCATGGCTCTCCTCGATAACAGCGGTCTATAGCACCGTCGCTCCACCAATCCAATTGCTTAGCACGCCTGTGAATCACAAAATAAAATGCCACCGCCCTCTTGACCTGCATTGCGCTGAACATAAAAAGTAAATGATTTGCTGGGCTCTGCATCGGTGCGTCGGCTGTGCTGCGTCGGCTGCGCTGCGTAGTGGAGCATGTCACGATGGATACAACACGGTTTATTTGTTGCGCTGCGTGCGTTGGCTGCGTTGCATCACCAGTGGAAACCAGGCGTAAGGCTTCTAAGCCACAGCAACAAGACTATGAATGGGGCTGGCTTGGCGCAGTGGTGTTCACCTGCTGTGCCACAGGGCACGCCCTTTTTTTTAACGTGGGGGAGGGGGGCAAGTGCCGTTTTGTGTGGCCAATTACGTACGTAATCCGTGCGTACGTTCCACGCGTTGCTGCCTTCATAACCTCTGAGCGTCTTTTACGTTACCGTGTGCAACAACAGGTATTTATACTAAATAGCGCGCCCCACATTTTCCGATAGTATTGCTCCGTTTCATCCATTCTCACGTTATCATAAGGTCCCCAGATCCGTGTCAATTCACGTACATAATCGAGAGAACACGTGAAACACTCCATCCGTACCTGTATCTGTAGTTTACGTGCGGTATGAATGGTCCTTTAGCAGAGAAGCTGACCTGCAGCATACTTGTGTCGGTCAGGGGAAACAATCTCATGACAGTTGCGTGTGGTGTGAGTCTTAACCACAAGACACAAAATTACTCAAAAAGTTATGGGCGGATTTCATGAAATGTAAACAATCCTTTAAAATATAAAGACATGTGGTGGTGGCTGTTTGCGCAGTCAGTAAGACACCCACTCCCAGCACATGTATGCTGCCTGCGACTTAGTTTACAGGCACTGGCAGCGTCACAAGTTCTCCCCTCATCGCCGATAAACAAGAATGAATAGCTTTTGATTATGGATTACCAAATTAATTGGGGATTAATTAAATACGATTACCATCAATTAATCAATTAATCAGTTGCAGCTCTAAATATACCATACTATCATGAAGTATGATAAATAAATATCCCACATATTTGAACATTTTCCTGAACATATTAATTACAGAGTTATATTTAAAAGCTGTTCTAGTAATTACCCGCGGTTCGCTTTAAGCCGCACGTGACGCTGACGAGGGCCTTTGCATGACGAGCCGAGCGGGACGTCTCGGTGCGCTCGGGGAGTTCAAATATTATCCTTTAAAGATGTGAGCGCGCACAAAGAGCAGGGATTATGGAAATGGAGCTGACCTAGTGGAAGAAGTACCGGACGGAGGGTGTGTGATACAACACTAATGCTGCTGACAATGGCCTTAATTCTCCTATGGCACACGGAAGGTGCCGGAACGTGTGAGGTGTCACAGGAACTTACGGCTGTTCTGCTGCGCTTAAACGCTTCAGCGTCATCCTGGGTATTTGAGCTCACTGGAGAAATAAAATTGATGACGTGATGGGCGCTGTAGGAGGTGGAATGGGGCCTGTCAGACATCTTTTTTGCAAACAATCTCACAATGCACATTGGAATATATTTTATGTTGTTCATTAGGGAGTGGCATTTTGCCCTTTAGTTGATCCATAAAGATGTCCGGCATTAACTCATTCAGTGCTAAAGACGCTTTACCTCCAATCACAAAAGTCCAATTAGCCTAAACAAATCATTCCTTGTTTTGTGTGTAGGTACGTCCCCATGTCCCAAGTGAAACGGTGTCTACATCTAAGTGTTTTGTGAGTGGACTCTAATTCTAATATCTGCCATTGAGGCCATAGGAGACGCTGGTCCTCAGGAGGAGGATCCATTTACGCTCTTGAGACCTGCGCAGAGCCATTGACCAGGCAGCACAGGTCTCAAGAGCTGTGATGGTGAGGTGGGACGGTGAATGAGACTGGGTTGTGGGCGCCGTGTTGGACTTGGACCTTGTTAGACTGTCTCTTGTGAGGGGAGAGGGGATCCACCGGTGCAAGTGGACAGACAGCACATAGGTTATGTCTGTGTCTGGATGTGGTGGCCCAGAGGGAAAGAAGGAGGGCAGTGTAGTGTTTTTATGTGAGTATCCCCTGTGCCCTAGTACCTGAAAGAGTGTTCTAATGCTATACTTTATTTGTGCATATGTGCGGGAGATGCTAATGTTATATTTAAGTTTTATTGATGAGTGGTGGTTGTTGAGAGTGTGTATGTAGTGTTCAAACGTGCCTATACCATGTGCCCACACCTCTATTATGTCATCTAAAAATCTAAGATAAAGAATTGGCCTAAAGGTGTCTTTGGTGAGGGCCTCTCTTTCCCACTGGGCCATGTAGATGTTGGCGTATGATGGTGCATAGCACCATAAAATAGTTGTTGTCGGGGCTTGTCTGGTCCGTAGAGGCATTGTCTCTGTCTGTCTGTGATGTAGTTGAGTTGCCGGAGGTCATCAAGTATGTGTTGTGAGTTGTGTTTGAGTTTGTAATTGTATGTTGATTCTTATGGAATGTTGTTTACTGTTTAATTGTCTATTACATTCGAAGATGTATTGTGTCTTATCCATAATAACATTTTTTTAGCCTTTATCTGCTTGTTTGATGACTATGTAACCTGTTACCACCTCTCTATGAGGTGGTTTATGAGGTGTCGGTGTAGTGAAATAAGTCCAAAAGTCTTGGAACTGGTGGAGGTCCCGGACGAAGTTCATCCCCGTCGACCTGCCTCGGGTGTGGGACGAACGTCAACCCCCTCTCCAGCAGACTAATATGTGGCTGTGTGGGTGTGAACATTTTTGAAAGGTTGAGAATGGTGTTGTTCTGTGGTATGTGTCATGTCTATTGGTTGGTGTGTGGTGTGTGAATGTCCAAGTGTGTGGTTTAGTAAATGTAAATGTAGTTATGTGAGCCAATTAGTGAGGATCCTATGTGCCGTCCCCTCGGTCCAGTGGATCCCATCTCCCTGTGTGTGGAGAGAGAGTGTGTGTGTGTGTGTGTGTGTGTGTGTGTGTGTGTGAGAGAGAGAGAGAGAGCGAGAGAGAGAGACAGACAGACAGAGAGAGTGTGTGTGTGTGTGAGTGTGTATGTGTGTGTGTGTGTGTGTGTGTGTGTGTGTGTGTGTGTGTGGAGAGCCATAGAGAGGTGGTAACAAGGGGTTCTGTGTACACACACACAACCCCTTGTTACCACCTCTCTATGGCTCTCCAGAGACAGACAGAGAGAGAGAGAGAGAGAGAGAGCGAGAGAAATAGTGTGAGAGAGAGGGAGTGTGTGTGCTTGAGAGAGAGATAGAGACAGAGATATGTGTGTGTGTGTGTGTGTGTGTGTGTTACAGAGAGATAGAGACTGAGAGAGAGAGGGACTGAGAGAGAGAGAGGGAGAGAGAGAGAAAGACAGAGAGAGAGAGAGAAAGACAGAGAGAGAGAGAGAGATGACGTTAACATATGTGCTAACAGTTCCCAATTGGTGTCGCTAAAGACCAAGTTAATGTAATGAGTAGCGCATTTCTGACATCTCAGTAAAAAGCAGTTATTTTCACCTCAAATGTACGAGTAAAAGTAGAAAGCAACTTGTGGAAAATGTACTCCAAAAGTAAAAAAGGACAACAAAAATTGTAACGGAGTAAATGTAATGGGCTACTGCCCATCTCTGGTGGTAACACATACGATGAAGTATAGGTATACGGTACACCTTACCACTTCACGTCCAGTATAAAGGGACAAACAAAATGGGTGTAGTTAGGCTGCCACCTGCTGCCGATTGATAGCATATTAACATGGATAAATCAATAACATAACACTTTAAAATGACAAGGTTAAGCAAATATCGCTCTCTGCCTGTTCATCTGACTGCGATGATACCACCGTAATGTCTGCCGCGCCAAGCTGTGACATCACCATGCAACAGCCCTATTGAGGATAACCATTGAAAACTTCTTTTGTCATGTGCAGGGCTCCGAACCGATTCAAGGAACGAAAACGAAAACCGAAAACGAGCGGAATTTTACTGAATTTTACGAGGAGCGGAAACAGAGACGAAAAAATATTTCTTCAAATGAACTCCACAAAACCGGTTAAAAACGTTTCGTTTTCCATTCTCTATATATTTTAGCATATCCTATGTCTGGGAGACTATTTCCATCCACTTTCATTGTCAGTCATGAAGCCCCATGCATCTGGGGCTCCATCTTGTGGACAGACGAGGAAGCCAATATAATGGCGTTAATACAGTTGCACTGAAGTTTGAAAGTCCACCAAATATATTTTGTATAAAAAAACCGTTATCTAAACTTAACATTGCTCAATATACGGAACTTTAAGAACGAACAAAATGTTTGTGTTCCGAACCGGTTCAGGACCAATATGTTGGTGGCGGAACGGTTCTGAAAACGAAAACGTTAAATGTAGACCTGCCTGAACCGTTCGGAATGCAACGTTTTAAAAAGAATTCCGTTTTCAAGCCCTGGTCATGTGATGCGTTGTCTTGATGAGACTGGGATGGACTTTATTGTGTTTTATTTCTCGATTGTGCTTCATGTCTGTGTTGTTATAAAATAAATCAATCATCACACACAGTAACATATCCACCCAACCTATAAAAATGCATTGAAATAATCTATGGCTGTGTCCGAAATCGTTCCTTATCCCCTACTCCCTAACCCCATATAGTCGGCGCCGTTGAAAATGATTATAAAATATAATTATAAAAAAGAATTATACAATTAAAAAATCATCATAAAAAGTAAAAAGTACTTACCCTTATAACTATTTGCCGTGGTCGCTATTTACTCCCGCCGCAGCATTTTTTAGTTTAGGTCATTTTTAAAACATCTTGCAATGCATTATGGGTTATATTGCTCCGTCTAGGGTACATCCGATGCTCACTACTTTTTGCGGTGCATTGTGGGAAACTTTCAGTGCACTTTATAGGGTACATGGAGAATTCGGACACCCCTACAAAATGGCGTGCGGCACTATATGGGGGTTAGGGAGTGATTTCGGACACAAGCCTCTAATATACATCCATAGCCATATAAACACGGGGCACAATGAGTCTGTGCATTGTGACATCTTTATTGTTTGTTCAACCTTGCATTATAGAAAAGGGGAAACATACATGGAAATCCATATTCTCCACAGACACTGCCTGCTCTACTTAATAAGAAATAGTACCACTATTAAAAGGACAGGGGAGGTTTAAACCATCAATATTACCGGGGCACTCACAATATATAGCTAGTGGTGAATTTGTGTAGAGCCCTGGAAGAAGAATGGTGAACATCTATTGACTTCTTTCATCTTCAGCCTTTATTTTAGGTTAAAAAAAATTGTGCACTCTGGGAAGTTTGGTGAACTTGATGTTGGGCGCATTCATTGTAACATTTAATCCAATTATTAGAAGTGATGGGGCATTCATTTTCTGTCATGAAAAAGTATATGTTGTTTATCAATTCTGCATTCAACTACAAGTGTAGGTCATGGCTTGTTAAAGTAGACATTGGGGACACTGCTAATGAGGCTGCAGCATAGTCTGGGTTGCGTGTCCGCAGCATCCACGTTAAAACCCCCATTGTTTCTGGAGGGGTTCCTTTGTCCCAAAAATCCTATTCATTGGATTGATTGTCTCCGCGAATACTTGCGTCACGGTTAAAGTTGGTGAAACTTCTCATCGTGACCACATAATGAAATCATAAGAACATGGTGAAATCAAGATCAACAGCTTATAATACCCGTGAGGAGTATCTGTACTGTTGAAGAAAACTTTTTTTTTCACTATCTCTGCATGTAGTGGAATGTGCACCAACATGGGCCTTTCTTCTCGAGAGGCGCTGATCCAGTGTTGTTCTGGTTAGAGTTGGTAGGCCGAGTCCTGACCATTTGTAGATCTTGTACTGCGATTGTTTGGGTTGCCTCACTCTGCTTCTTTTACATTATACCAATCCTTCCAGGCAGTTTGAATTTTGGGCAAATTTGGGAGCGCTTTATATGACCTTAGATTTTTAGATATCTACTTTTGACTATCGCCATTATTGGTTTGAGTGCGTCAGTTTATGGAGTTATTTTATTTCTATGTGATCTGTAAGTTTGTGATTAGTCATCCATCGCATGATGTGGTTTTGGAATGTGCCACGACTCCTGCAGAATGTAAGTATCATGTAGATTTTGGCCTTGATGTGTAGCGGGATTCAATTTGTGAAAAGGAGTTGTTGTTTTTTGTAGCTCCCTAATGTGGGACAGCCAGTTGTCTAATAGGGGACAGTGAAATGTAGTGTTGAACAGTTGAACTTAATGTTACATAACCATCATTTACTTTCACCACAGTTTCATTGGCATTCATTAGTTTAGGAAGGAGCCAGAGTCACTGGAGCTTAAGTGTCCCACATTAGGCAGTGGCCCGCATTAGGGTAATCCACCCCAAATGTCTTATTGGTTTGCAGAACCAGCAGTACAATGAACTCAGAGCTAACACAAATAGGTAAGGACTCTGGCTGACCAGCTTCATTCCTTTTCAGTGACCGAACACGTGACATGCTGAGGCCACGCGCTGGCGCCCATAAGACGCGTCACTATGAACTTGAGATCATCTTTGGAATGTTTTGGAATGATGATGTCATCGGAGACCTTGATGTCATCTGTGGAATGTTCTAGAAGGTCATCTGAGATGCGAGCCTTTTATGACACGTGACACGGTAAGATCTCAAATATGGGAAAAAGAAACATTTCAAATATGATTGTCATTCGGACACAACAGTAGGGTGGATTGCACTACATAATGTGGGACACCTAAGCTCCAGCGGGTCTGGCTCCTCCCTTAACCTATCATAGTGAAACTATGATAAAAGCAAACTTTGGAACTATGTCTAACATTAGGTTCAACTGTTCAAAACTACATTTTACTGTTCCACCTTAGGCAATTGCCTGTCCCAATGTTTTGCAGGAAGCTGCAAAAAAGAACCTGTCTTAGGGCAATCCACCCAATATAAAGGTTGTTGTTATATAAACACTCCAATGTTTATATAAATATAATTATTCAACATCTAGAGGAATATTAAATTATATTGTAATGTGTTATGGTAGGATAATATATTTGATGTTGATACAATTATGTTATTATATATATGCCACCTCTTAGGGGGGGTTACCTGAAGACCACGCCTATCTTCCCCAGAGTCGGGATCAGGTGTATTCTGCATCCGGTCCCTGTCTCTCAGTTGTTAATGTTTGTTATAGAGTGGACTGCTGACTGTTTTCATCAGGGCTTGAAAACCAAATTATTTTTCAAACATTCCGTTCTGAACGGTTCAGCCAGGCCTATCTTTAACATTTTTGTTCTCGAAACCATTCCGCCACCAAAATATCGGTCCTGAACCGGTTCGGAACGCAAAAATTTCGTTCGTTCTTAAAGTTCCTAATTTTGTGAAATATTAGTTTTTTTATATAGTTTATACAAAATATATTTAGTGGACTTTCAAACTTCAGTACAACTGTATTAACGTGAAAACCAGGTTTAAAACGCCATTACATTCGCTTCCTCCTCTGTCCCCAAGATGGAGCCCCAGATGCATGGGGCTTGATGACTGACAGTGACGGAAATAGTCTCCCAGACTTAGGATATGTTCAAATATATAGAGAACGAAAAAAAAAGTTTTTAACCGGTTTTGTAGATTTCATAATGTTCCGTTTCTGTTCCGGAACAGTTGAAGAAATATTTTTTCGTTTCCGTTTCCGTCCCTCGTAAATTCCCACAAAAATCTGTTTGTTTTCGGTTTTCGTTCCTTGAACCGGTTCGGAGCCCTGGTATTCATCCTCCAACCCTGGTGTCTTATTCCACCTAATGAACCTTACAAGGATGACAGTGTCGAGTACGGACCTGCTGGGTGACCCAGCCCAGGTGCTTGACCTCCAGGTTGGGTTGCAGAGCTTTCCAGGCATCCTTGACACGTGGCACGAGGTTCAAGCAGCCCGCCTGGATGGCGTTATACCAGGAGTGGGCCATGGCTAGGTCCTTAGCTCTCAGGAACACTGAGCTCTTTCTACAACCAGAGGTCATCTCAAAGTACCTGCAGAAAACAGAGAGACTACAAGCACTCAGAGAGTGCAAACCTTCGCCAAGACCGCGGGGTCACTGATGCCAAAACATCTAGACACTCTGGAATCCTATACATACAATGTAACTTACAATTAGGTGTGGGAATCTTTGGTCGCCTCACGATCCGATTACGATTCAGAGGAAACGATTCAATTATAAACTATATAATTATGAAATATAGTAACGCGGCACACTTTTGTCAGACGGCGGGCTTGCGTGGTCTGCGCCCCGGGGCGAGTGGCTTCCTACACAGCTATTCTCCACAGGAGAGTGGCTTTCTACAACTCACGGCAAGTCACGGTCCACGCGCCGAGTCCAGCACACCGTGGCAATTTACGACCCCGGGAGGACGCAGCCCCAAAGTCTTGAACCAGGTGAGCTAGCCTGACTAAGCACGTGATGCAATACCTTGATGAAGTTTCAATGGATTACTGTATAAACTCAAACTCTGGCATTTGACTCAATCTGGGTGCTGTCTGTTCCACACGCAGCCTGACCCCCCAGGAGCTTCCACCGGAACCTGATTCCGCCCCGGTGGACCTTAATATTGAGATGAGTACCATGTCAGAGGATGAAGAAATTGACTGTGTTTAGATGGCTGTTGTTTATATGTACCAGGACCTCTAAAGGGCCATTCATGACTTTATAAAAGAATAACCGATTATTATTTACCTTTGCTGCATACAATAAAGGGTTTCTAAACCCTCTCTTGTTTCTCCTCTGAGTCATTTCCTATTAGATCAATAACCTGTGACAACATTTTTACAATGACGTTCATGAGGGCAAACACATTGATCTAACCCTCGTACCTATTCTCGGTGTCTGGAGGGCACTGTTTCCTGGTGACTTGGCACATCTTGAGTGGGATGGTGAGGGTCTCTCTGAGACCAGCGGGTGGGGAGTCGGCGGATCTCTGAGGCGTGACAGGTGGGGACTCCCAGGGCGCTTGGCCCCCTGGACTGCCTGTGCTCTTGAAGAAGGCCGACATCTCCTTGATGTACTTCACTACAGAGAGGAGAGAGGAAGACAGCGATACATTACTAGGACAATAAAGACACTTGATTTGATTCGAGTGACACTGACAAACAAAAGAGAGAGAGAGAGAGAGAGAGTTGGAGAGAGAGAGAGAGAGAGAGAGAGTTGGAGAGAGAGAGAGGAGGAGAGAGAGAGAGAGAGAGAGAGAGAGAGAGAGAGTTGGAGAGAGAGAGAGAGAGTTGGAGAGAGAGAGAGTTGGAGAGAAAGAGAGAGAGAGAGAGTTGGAGAGAGAGAGACAGAGAGAGAGAGAGAGAGAGAGAGTAAAAATCTCTCTTTCAATGACCTTAAACCAGCACGAAATAGATGTTACATGTTCATGCCCAAGGGGAAATACAAGTTTATTGGTTCTGCATAATGGGCTATGGTCTGCTTTATACTCCATCCATAGTTGCTGTTCATTCTCTCTCTCCTCCTTTTCGGACATTGTCAATCAGTACATCCACTAAGGGGCGGTGTCGCACCATCATGTACTCCAATGGCAACTTGTAAAAAAGCTTGCTGTCTGTTGGCAAAAAGTGCTAACAAAATAAGCAAATGCAACAGTGACATGTCTTAACCAGTAAATACAAATCATCATGTAAATGTAGGATTCTTTCTGTGGTTTTGGCAAAGCGGGAGTTGGCCGACAGGCAGTATTTCCATATAATTTTATGTCCGCTACAAATGTTGTTGTCAGTTTATTAGTCTTCTTCGTGGATTTCCATGAATGGGGTGCTGGCGATTTCCGTTGGTAATAGGTGCTATTGTTCCATTTTCATCCAGAGCTCCGGAAAGCGAAGTACTCTCGCTACAGACAAAACACACATTGAATCACCTTTGAGACTGGATGAAAACTGTCCATTTCCAGAGTAAATATATAGAGAGGAGGAAAAGCCATACCTAGTATATATATTAAAAAATACCAAAATGGGATCAGCGCTTCCCGAGTGCCAAGAGCGAACTCTGCGCTGATGTGGCCGGTAAAACTCGAAAGAGAACCATGGACCTGCCAACAGTCCCCTCTAATGAGTCCCCGTGGACAGGTGAGACTGCTTCAATTAGAGGCCTAGTGCACACTCCAGCCGTTTCTCAGCGTTCAAACTTTCTCAAGTGGGAACTCGACGAGTGGGGGAGGTCAACAACCTGGCTGGTCACGACAAAGTCCAACCTATTGCCCCCTCTTCACCCCAGAGGGGCCAAGTGATGGATTGCTGTTAGAGAATGGCCGTGGCTGTAGCTCGGTTGGTCGAGCGGCCGTTCCAATGACTGGAGGGTTGAAAACCAAAAGGTTGGGGTTCGAATCCCGCCTCCGACAGTCTCCATGCCAAAGCGTCCTTGGGCAAGACACTGAACCCCAAACTGCTCCCAATGGGTCGTGGCGAGCGCCCTGGTGTGCGAATGTGTGATTGAGAGGTCACTGTAAAGCGCTTTGAGTGCCTCTATGTGGTAGAAAAGCGCTATATAAATGGAAATCTATCTATCTATCTATGTATATAAATGGAAATCTATCTATCTTTAACTATACCACTACCAGGTTCTTGTACACTGCATTATGTAACACATCATGCATGCCATTCATTTTGCCGTGTCTTCGACCATTTTTCGAAATGTCTATTCGGTTGGAGCACACACCTACCGCGTTATTTTTAAAGGTTGGTGATAACTTGCGCTGTGCTGTTCCACAACCAAATGATCTCGTGCAGATCTATGCCCCACGAACACATGATTCAAGAATCTGCGCAACTCGTTCCATTTACTCGCTCATGTTGGATTTACCAGTGGAAGCAGCCATCCCATTGGTCCAAAAGAACATGTGACCGCATCGGTGAGTAACTTCAAGTTGGATGATGTGTAATTTGTCACGAGCCGTAGTAAGCAGATTTTGAAACATTTGTGCGTTTGATTTTTTTGATTTTGTGCGTATAGTGTGACAAATTCAGCAACTTCCGTTGACCACAATGACTTTACACAAGGAACAATGCAGACAGCCAGATGTAATCTAGCAATCTGCTAATCCTGCATCTTTTCAAGACCCATCTATCATGATGCAATGAATATCATCTCTATTGCTGTGTGACCTGCTGGAGTTACTAATGGCTCTGTACTGTCTGTCGTTAAATACATTTCATTCATACATACATTCATTCCTTCATTCATTTCATTCACCTTGTATGAATTGTACAGTTTAACCTCTATGTTCAGAAGTCCCTATGTTCCAAAATCTCTATGTTCCGAAAATGTATGAGGCAACCCCTAACACCTACCTTAAACCTAACCCCTTCCCTAACCACTACCCCAACCATAACCCCTAAATGACCTAACATTTTCGGAACATAGGGATTTCGAAACATGGGGATTTCGGAACATGGGGCTGACCCCAATTGTACAATGGAACAATGGACTTGTGCCTTGTTAATTTCTATCAATGTGATGATGGCCAGCGATGATGACGAGCTGGCAGGCATTTAAAATAAATGATCTTCATCAAAATGGTCAAAGGTTTGTTTCTTTGTCACAGATCTCATTGAAGTGAGATGCCCGGGACCTGAATATTAGTGGGACCCCTCCCCTGCTATATGGGTGGTACTGCCAGTGATGATGATGAACCTCTGTCTCATCGGTCTCTCGAGGGCTTCAGGTGCGGTCGGGGGAGCGTGGCAATCGGTGTCAAGCAGACAGCAGACGTCGAGCGCCCGTTAAGTTTATTGGAGAGGCGGCTCGTTCAGCCAGCTTGCCGGAAATGAAAAAGGTGATGAGTCCGACGACTCCCGAGAAAAAAAAGTCTGGAGCGGTTGGAGTTCACAACACAAATGGATGAGTGAGAGTAACTTGCAGTACACTAAGGCTGCAACCAACGATTATTTTAATAGTCGATTAGTTGCCGATTATTAAAGCGATTAGTCGAGTAATCGGTTAGATATTTTTTCTTCAGAAAAAAATCCCCAAATATTCACAGTGTAGCGGTTCACATTTCTGGGGAAATTTCATACACACGTGGACACTCTATGACATTCTATCACCAGCACATTCATGCCCATATTTGAACTGCTGTAACTGTCTTTGTGTCTCATTGTGATGTCATCTACACACCCCCTCCGCTATCGTCTTAAGACACCAGGGATTTCAGTGTTCTCTCTCTTTCTGTTCTGTCTCTTGACGAATAAAGAGCTTTAGGTAACTAACGTTTAACTAACAGGTAAGCCTTTGTAGTTCATTTAGTGATTTTTGTAGTTCTGTTAGTTAACGTCAGTCTCTCGTTAGTTAACCACTTTGTAAGTGTAAAATGTTAATTAACGGTTAGTTAAGTGTTTGTTAAGTGTTAGTTAACTATTAGTTAACATAAGTGTTACTTAACGTTAGTAAAATGTTTGTTAACTGTTAGTTAACTGTTAATATTGATTAACTAACGTTTAACTAACATTAACTAGCTGTTAGTTAACTGTTAGTTAATCATTAATAGCAGACCGTTATTATGAAGTGTTACCGAGCTTTATGCTAGAGGCTGGGTTCCTCATTTCACACCTACCTCTACATCAGCAAGCAATTACAAGAGATCCATCTTGTCATCTTGAAATAATGTCAAATCTGTTCCTTTGTAAGCAGCAAATGTACATCATATTCATTTTTATTCACAATTATATCCATTTAATATTTAATATTTTCATATTTTCAGAAACATCTTGTATAATATTTGCACGGAACAATAGAGGGCAGTTTCAAATTTACTCAGTACAAGTAAAAAGTACTCACAGAAAAAAGTACTTCTAAAAGTACAGATACTTCAAAATTTTACTCAAGTACAGTACTTAAGTATTTGTACTTCGTTACTTGCCATCTCTGATGACTACAGTAACATCTTAGGCTAATTTTAGCTTTGCATTGACTATACCCCCACCAGTAATCATAACAGCTCTTCCTCTCTCAGACCCACCCTCACTCTTTCTCTCTCTTCCCCTCTCTTCCCCTCTCTTCCCCTCTCTCGCTCATTATCTCATTGTTGCTTTCTCAACAGTGTGTCACTGCTGCTGCTGCTGCTTTGCAATATGTGGATGAGGATTCCAGACTTTAATCTGGGGAAATTCTAAATACACACGCTTTGTGTGTGTGCTGTTGTGTAGCTCTGTGTGATTGTCTTCGAATATATATGATAACCTAGCCTAGTCACTGTGTATGTTAGGTTTTTAAGTGTTGTTTGTTTATAGTTTTATTGATATTTTTGGGAAGTTGCATCATATGGAAACCATTTCGTTCAGTGTACAAAATAATAAAAAACTGTATTACTGTATATTTTCTCTAAAATTATTACAGTGGAGTCTGCTAATAGGAATCACAGATATAGTAACCGCTTATATTGATCAAACGGGACGGAATCAGGATAGATCCTATACAAATGTTGTTTAACTAATTTGCTTATAGTAATCAAGAAATCCACTGCTGCTTACAGTGATCATTTTTGGCCAATGCTCATTTTTAAAATTAATTTAAACATGTGCAAATAAAAGCAAATTTTTTTAACCTGCACAATGTACCGGACAAGCTCTCTTTCTGCCTCGCTAACTAACTTGCTAACTAACTAGCTATCTATCTAACTAGCTAACTAACTAACTAACTCAGTACTGAATGCTGAAGCTAGCCATTTATGTTGAACCGTTGACCTTAAATGAATCCCTAGTCCGTTGTGAGTTTAAAAGGTTTATTAACCTCATGCACGCAATTTTCTGGATGTAAAAAATAACATGACCAAACTACTATCTATGCACGGTACATAAACTCACTCCCTTTGAACCAATAGGCTTTATTATCGCTAAAAACTGTAGTATCAATCCATGATACTACAGTTTCATTTCATTTTTCTCATTGAAAAATGACACAAATGGCATTTAGTTGATATTCAATATAAAAAATATGTAACA
>OMKY01209510.1:0-19453 GCA_900302395.1 Bregmaceros cantori | reverse complement strand
CTCTCGGGGACCCGGCGCTTGCCGAACCGCTGGACTCCGGAAGGCACAACCGCCGGAATCCCTTCGTTACGCAAAATATACTTTCGCTAAAAAAAAACAAGAAAATAGCTTCTAGCTGGCAACGCTCTCGCGGAGACGGCACACGACCTTGTCGTCGTCCTTCCGATGCCACGCACTCTCGCAGACACTTCCGTTTCCGAAAATTGGGGGGGGTGTGTCATCCAGGTGTGTCACCTGCAAATCCGTCCCCTCTACAGTTAGAAAAAAGTTTTTCGGTGCAAGCACCATATTCTCATTTTATTGACAACGTTAGTGTGAAAGGGGGATGCTCGTGATGTGCAGTAAATGACTGTGAGCGGAAGCGATCTCACAGCGCTCCGTGTGCGATGATCTAAGCCACAGCAACAGCACTATGAATGGGGCTAGCTTGGACTAGCGGTCTAACCCGCTGCGCCACAGAACCAGCCCCCAGTTAATTTTCCTTTTATGTAGTCTAATCTCATTAGCCTCCAACAGCCATCATTAGTAGCTGTTATCCTACCTGGACACGAATGTCCCACATTTAGCCCCCAGCCACCATCTATGACCGAAGCAACTGGATTGATCCATAAAAAGATATGCGCAACCACGCTCAAATTCACACTAAGTATAAATAAATACAATCTGCTTATAGGTGGATCTGATTCGGGGGTGTTCATGTGTGCACCGCCGGGGATCTGCTTCAGGTGGATCGGAATGCATCGTGAGGTGGACTGAAGGGGGTGGTCTGCGGGGGGTCTCTGAACGGCGCCGGTGTCCTCGCGGCTCTGATCGGTACGGATGACATTCCGCCAGGGCGTCATCACAGCCGCTTCTCTGCTGCTTGTCTCACTACCATGTGGGATGGGCAGCGGAGAAGAGGCTGTGACGCCGTCTGTGTACATGGACAGTCACTTTCGTCACATGACCGTGAACTGCCTCTTTTGATCCACTTCCGGAAGTGGAACGAAAACCGGGAACTTTTTGTTTTTTACAGGGAACAGAAACAAAACCAGAAACATTATTATTTTTTATGTTCTGGAACAGGAACACTTATTTAAAACTAATGGTAACCGGTTAATACCCGGACTCTGTAGGATCATTGTAGGTTCGCCACATATATTATATAGTATTAAACAGCTGACAGGAACAAAACTGATTTTTTTTGTTCTAACCAGTTCGGGAACGTCAATTTATTAGTGGAACTCATAACCAGAAACGTTATTATTCCGTTTCTGTTCGGAGTGAAACAATTGGGAATAAATATCCGTTCAAAGCCCTGTTTGTAGCCATTTAACTTGTTTTCATTTAGTTAAACCAAAGCCAATTTAAGGTTTTGAATATGAAAACTCCTTTAATGGAGAAAGAGACATTGACAGTAACGATACCCAACTATGGTGACAAAGGCTGCTAGTAAAAATAATGACTTGTATGGAACAGCACAGAGAGACTGCAGGCTGCTGCAAGCCTGCAGATAAACCGGGTGCCCGCTTGCTAACACGGTCACTGACACGTGCTGGCACGGCGTGCGTGCATGTGCGGAGCAAGTCGTTAAGAGCGGATCAAGTAGCTCCCACATGTAGGGAGGGACGCGGGGGATGGAAAAAAACAAGTTTGACCCGCCAAGTTTGCTCCAGGAGCAAAAAATAGTCATTGAAACGTAAAACGTGATGCAGCAGCGGCCACCAACCAAAATAAATCCTCCTTCCACTTGTGCAATATCACATGCTGGTACGAATCGCCAGGTTGAGATATCTAAACCGCTGGTCAAACATCACACGTGAGTCGTGACCCAAAGGTCGAGGAGGTCACAACCTCACAATTTTGCAGACAAAACATTTTGCTTTGCAATTGAAAAGTTTGATGGGTAGTTCCGTTTCTAGAATTCTAGCCTGAATATGACTTACAGTTGCGTTAAGTTGCTGTTGCTCTGATTTATTTTTGAACATGTCTATTTAATGGGTTATTTAAAAATGATGGCGGTAACTTGTGCTGTGCTATTCCACAACCACATGTTCTAGAGCGAATCTCTGCCCCAAAAACGCATGATTCAACTAGAAGCACTCAGAGATTGCAAACCTGTGCCGTAGTGGTACAAAAATATAATACTTTTAGTGCTAGCAGTATGTGTGGCAACCCATTATCAATGCAAGTGCTCGAGTAAGCGCCCAGCGATCTATCGATAAGTTGGTGATAAGTATGATTATGTTACTTATAGGCTACAGAAATGCACCAACATTCAATCGATTCCTCTGTGTCTCATTTCCAACAACTGTACAAATTTCATCCAGATCCGTGCCCAAATTTTCAGTTATCCTGGGGACAGACAAACCAGCGCTACCAAAAACATAACCTGCTTCTGCAGCGCAGCCCCAGCAAAGGTAACAATCTGCGCAACCCGTTCCATTTACTCATTTTTGTACCATTTAAACCTTTGAATCTGGGACAAATCCATACATCCTCTGGGATTTCGGGGATAGAATTTCTATATTGGCGTTTCTGCCGTTGTTTTTTAGGGAATAATTTTTCGGATCTGGCTTTCCTGTAGGCTGGCGAGCCAGAACCACCGAATTTTCCACGCAGCGCATACGATTGGAACGACCATTGCAGCGTCTAGCGATGTGCGATGTGTGGACGATGCATTGTTTCTGCCTAGTTTTCCTGGATACGCTTTTGACCACATTGGCTTTTCCAAAGTGAGTCAGGGCGCAGCGGTCAGGGCCGTTAATCCAAGCCAGCTCCATTCATAGTCATAGTCTTCTGTGACTTTGATCACATGAGATGAGCTTCCGCCGATAACTTAACACAGAAAAAAAGGAACAGAACACATTTTGCAGCAAGCAAGGAAGACTCGTCTATAGAGACCGTCTAAAAGAAGTGACATTCACATTTTTATTAAATTTAATTAAATTATTGTTTCCCCAAATAATTTCACCAAAGGTTAATTTTATCTTGAAAATAGGTGTAGACCTGCCCTGAATCATTTGTGTGTCAGTCGAATGTTGCATATCGTGTAGTGTTTTTTGTATTATCATTACATCTTGTGACATTATTATTTAATGTTTGGGGGATTCTCTTCACATTCTTGGTTTTGTCTGTTGTTGAATCAAAAGCAATATCTATATGCATTGAGCAACATTTGAAGGAAAATCAACAGCAACAGTATCAAGCCCAATTCACACTGGACTTTTATTACCTATGGACTCCTGGTCATTCGGAATAATTGCGGAGGACGTCTGAGTTTCATCTGATGTGCAAATGCGCAATGTCAGTGATTTGCAAAGTAATAATTCTACTGCGAGTTACCTGCTGTGATTAGGTTTATGGTTTGAATTCTGAATTTGTTTAACTTTGTTAATACACGCACACACGTACGTGTGTGCGTGAGAGTGAAGTCTGTGTTTGTGCGTACACGTGTGGGTAAGCAAAAATACGGCACATGCACCACAATGAACTTTTAAATTGAGCAAAAGACAGGGTTTTACTAATCCCGTCAGAATGCTTAACAAAATAGGGGGTAATTGCGAATTACCAGAGGTCCCAACGTAATTCAATGGCAGTGCAAATTGGGCTTTAGAATGTGTTTTTCTCAAAGGCCAACTTGGCAACCCTTGGGATTTTTACTTGAGAATCTGACTAAGTACTTTTTATAGACTGGCACACATCCCAGTGTTATAATGTGTAAACTGAGTGTAGCTGACCAGGGCAGACCTACGCAGCACATATGTTACAGTGATACAGAGGCACATATCATTTTTCCAGTGGTGAGTCCCAAAAACCTGTGTGGCACACATCATGAGTCCTGGAGCTATACGAAAAGCTGGAGACATTGTTAGCTAGGTTTGACAACTTTGAAAAAAATAGGATATGGGAAAACTCTGGAAATGTTCCTTCGCTATGGTGTCGCCATGACAGACACACTTTTCCACAACCCCAGTGGTTCTTCCTGATTCTATAGACAGGTTTGTTTTACTTCCAGTGTCTGTATAGCATCGGAACAGAGCAAATTGGCTGAATTTGTCCTACATGGTGCACACCGTTTCAAAATTGGCGGGCAACCTATGTTCTGGAATCCCTATATGTTCCGGAATCGCTATTGAATCGCTATTTTGTGAAGAATTATGGGTCGTTTAGGGGTTAGGATTACAGTAGGGGTTAGGTAAGAAGTTAGGGTTAAGGTAGGGGTTAAGGAAGGGGTTAGGGTAGGGGAAGTTAAAGTTTGTTTAAGGGTTAGGATTAGGGTAGGGGTTAGGGAAGGGGTTAGGGTAGGGGAAGTTACAGTTTGTTTAATGGTTAGGATTAGGGTAGGGGTTAGGGTTAGGGTTAGGGTAGGGGTTAGGATTAGGGGTTAACCCCCAAGACCCATAACTTGGCTGAAAATAGGGGTTCGGAACATAGGCGTGTAACCTCAAAAAATGTGTCCTACATGATGCACACCGTTTCAAAATCTGCCTTTATCCGCCCGCTTTTGTATAAATATTGATGCAAAGCAAACAAATAACAACTCTGAAATTTGTCATTATGGCTGCATTCACAAGAAGAGTGGGGTGTGGAAGAGTGCAGAGAGCACAAATTCCAAACCCGTTAAATAACGTGATCACCTTCAAATTTGCTCTAAACTGCCAGGCGGTAACTGATAACGAAAGTCCTTGTCATTGCTGTGATTTAGCCCGAACTGCCTGCTTCATCTCATAGCTCCATGACATCAACGTGAGAGGTGCCATCTTCCAAAATGGGGAATTGAGGACTTGGGAAGTACTGTCAGAATAGGGCTGTTGCGCGGTGACGTTGGAGGCAGCAAACATTATGGTGGTATCATCACGTGTCAGACGAACAGACATAGAGCGATATTTGCATAATACTGTCCATTTAAACGTGTTCTGTTTGCCAGCAGATGGCAGCCTAAATATGTCTATTGTATTTGCCTGTACATATTGCACCTGAAGTGTTAAGATACCACTTGAACGTACATATACGTATACTTCACCGTAAGTGATACCACCAAAATGTCTGCCGCCGCCACATGCACCAGCCCTATTGGAAGATATGGGAATGCTGGGGATGCATAGATGTGTTACTAGTCTTGAATAACAGCACCAAACGTTGTTGTTTGGCTTCTATACAAACATTAGTGGAGTGCTATATAGATTGAGTGTGATAGAGATTTGTGATAAATGTTAACTCATTCATAGTGCCAGCCTGGGCATCTCACTCGCATTTACTCAAGATTTTGTCATAAAACTTGATAACCACCCCTGTTCTGGGGGCTATAACTAATGGAATGGAAACAGGGGGAAAGAAGTATCTTTTTCCGATGACAAAGGAAAGTCTGAAGTTTCCTTTGCTATATCCTCTGCTCCACTACATCGATAGGGAGCTGGAGTTGTCGGGACGCATATGCATCTATCCGCTTAAATTGTGTCTCTTTGACGCCGATGCAATGGTACCGCTTGAAATTTTTGTGCCTGATCGAGAGGTGATCCCAGCCGGCCCATCACGCTAGGCGGCTTGTAGCCAGGTTGAAGGGCCGGGATTGGTCAGTCACTGCTTCAAACTGATTGGGCAGCTCAAATGCGCGGCGCGCTGATTGATCAGCAGCAAAGCGTTTCTCAGTGGTGGGTTCCCTCAGGGGAAACCCCCCGCGCGCTCTGTCGAGAGACCCAGGCATAATGCTATGAATCCGTCCGACGACTCGCGCACTATAGACGAGTTGTCCAGGTGAAACACACTTCCGGTGCCTGTATGAGTTCCATTTAATCTCGTCGTAGTGGACCGCGGTGGCTCACAAAAAACACACAAAACGCTAACCAAAAATCTGACCACTAGATGTTGGTCTGTGACCAGTTACACTTTACCTCCCTTGCATCGTTCATCATTTTACATAAATATTAATGAAATATGGTCAAAATCCGACTTAAAGTTACTGACCGAGTGGTCACATGTTCTTCTGGATCAATAGGCTGGCTGATTCTACTAGTTGTTCCAAAAGGAATGAGACAATGGAACGAGTTGAACTGATTATCAAATCATGCATTTGTGGGTCACAGATCCCGACAATAACATTTGGGTGAGGAATAGCACACCGCAATTTACCACCACAATTTTTGAATAACCCTGTAGGTGTGTGCTCCCACATGTTGAAAAATATCCAAATACACGGCAAGTGAATGACACCGGAAGTGATGTTCAGAGACCGGAAGTACACCCCGAACTCGTCTATAGGCCCATTAAATGTTCCGTGAGTTGTTGTTGACAAGGACACAGAACTGAATTTTCTGAAGGTTCTTGCGAACACTCACATGTTGAGAAAAAAGCCTGGCAATGGGACGTGCCGGATTTGGAAAAAGGCTGGCAGTGAATGAGTTAATGTCAATTGGCCACTTCAATGATCTAACAACACGCTCCTCGGCTCAGCCAGACGCTGGGCATGCAACGAAAAAGGAGGCGGTTTGAAGCACAAGCCCTTTCGTGTCCTCAAGTCCCCCACTCATAGCAACAAACGACTCATCGGCATTGGATACCACTGCAACGTCACATTTCCACAAGAGCGTACTTAACATGCAAATTAACTTTTGTGTGGATTCGTGTGTGACGGCAAGGCAACATAGTTAGGCTACAGTATATGTTAAATTAATGGCTTTCACATTCTTTCACAAAAACCATCATTAAGTCTGTCATTCAGCCTGGCCGCTGGGTCAAGTCGATCCGCGACCAGAACGTCGCCATCAAGGACGGTGAGAAAATTAATGAATAGCTGTCAATGGAGAATAAAGGACCATTTATGCCCTCCGTTCACATTAACAATGAAGGGCATAGTGCTTGATAAGAGCTTAGCAATCTGGTGAGCTCCTGGCGGCCTGAAGACGACCCGTACTACTCTACGAACAGACATGGTCGCAACGTCGCATCTGCGCATGCGCATGCTTGTGGGAAATGCGCGCCCTACACGAGCGCCTCGATCGTGCGCGTGGCGGACGCGACCACCACCTAAAGGCTGTCTGCTGTGGTATTCAGTCACAGCTTCAATAGTGTAGCGCTAAAATAATCGTACTTGGTGCCGCCGCTGGGTTCGAATCCAGTAGCGAGCACTTCTTTGCGTCGCTTTTTAAACCTTAACATTGCACTTTTTTTACGGGTTAGGGGTTAGGGTTGCGGTCGGAATGCCAGCGACCGTTCCAGTGGATTCAAATGTGGCATGTAGGCGCGAACTTCCCGCAAACTTTTTCCGTAGTGTAGTGCGGTTCGTCCAGACACCTCCGGACGAGACAGACCAATATCACAAGAAACCAAAATTTGATTGCATTTGTAGTCCACCCTTGAAGAAATTGAAAGTCCAAAAATTTATACTTTAAGAAAATATTTAGATCAGATTCGATGCGTATGTCAAAGTAATCTAAAAGGTAACTCAAAGTAATCCATTACTTTGCGTTAAAAAGAAGTCACTGTTCGGGCAGCGTCCACCGGCACAGCCGCAAAGAGGTGGTTGAAACACTGCACATTCACAACTGCGCTACAATCTGCACCTCCTCCGCAGTGGCATAAAAGGATCCTTCTGGTCTCGGGTTGGCATGGTCTCAAAGACTTTCCCCCCATGTAGGATCAATACTTCTGGGAGTGTTTTATAATGGAAGTCAACGAGATCCATATTTTATGGAATAGTTTGGTGTTGCAGTCATTGAATATTACATGCAGATGACTTCCACAAGTGCTCCTAATGTGTATCTGGATAAATCTCGGTCCACCTAAGGGACGTTTTCTGTCCATTTAGGTACTGCCAATGTCCAGTGCATGGATGACCAGTTTATACTGCCACCCTAGGCACCGCACTCGCATTTAATCAAGATTTTGTCAGAAATCAGCACTTTTTAGTGATACCCACCCACATTTGGAGGCTTTAACTAAAGAATGGAAACAACTTTGCTTTTTTTTTGCAACTTTGTTGCTGTTCCGTTCGACGACGTCCAAACCATGACACGAAGCTGGTAATGGGATTACTTAACAAATGCCAATTTTTCATGAGTTACATGTACCTGTAGGGGACCACTTTGTAAAAAAATCAACCTTCCCAATCGTGATTGCAGCAAACAATAACACTGATCAGCCTATCATCATTCACCCACATTCATATACATTCAACGTTTGTCTTCATTTTTTAACTCTGTCGTTAATATAAGCCCTCAATAATATTACAATTTTTTGGCATTAAAAAAAGTGCACTGACACGGACAATCCCAATGGCTATCTGTAAGCAAAAGTTAGGGCTGCAACCGTTTTGTTCGATTAATCGATGATAATCAATAATTGAAATAATCACCAATTAATTTGATAATCGATTAATCGGCAGTGATTAATCGTTTCCTTAATTGGCCCTCACACGTGTTTAATATGTGTTGTCCTCAATGCCAGTCTCCATTCCCAGTGTCATGGCCCTACAATAAATACACGTAGGCCTAAGCTTGGGTGAAAACCCATTATGTTAGAATTTAGCATAGTAGGTTCTTCCATGCTAATACTAAGAAGATGGAAATATTAGCAAAATGGCAATAGCAAAACAGAAAAATAGTTTGCAATATTAATATTACAAACATTTAACAATATTTCACGAACCGAAAAATGAACCGAATAATCGATTCATTGTTAATCGATGATCAAAATTAATCTCTAGTTGCAGCCCTAGCAAAAAATTACAATTATCTATACTCAGTCAAACATCTTGACGCCTACTTAAAGCATGTAATCTAACATTGAAATCAACTAGCGGTAACATTGTTTCTTTCAAAATGGAACATTTGTTTACATTTCAATCAAACGAAGTGTTTGTTATTTACACAAATATCAAACTGAAATCATTGATTGAATAAAAAAAGACAAACAAAAGAAAAACAACAACACACAAAAAATTGCAGATGATGGGAAAAACAACACATTACATACAGTACAGCAAGACATTTCTGTAACGTTTTCCATAACAACCATTTGCATTTTTTCAAAGACGCATTTTTTTTTCTACAAAAACACAAAGACTAGACCTGGCGTGTATAATAAATTATTAGCATACAATGTATGGAATATACGATTTATTGCTCGTTAAAATTTCCTTGGTTTTGAAAAATGGTTCCCTGGAACTGCGCTATATCAAAGAGACAGAATGTAAGGCTGGAACAAGGAAAATGACAACAGCAAAGAAATAATGATGGTAACACTTTAGAATAACATTCCCTTATTCATGCTGATAAAGCATTTATAACACTTATTAAAAATGTAACTAATTATGAACAAAACATTAATAAATGTTTGTAAAAGTTATTTTCAACAGTTAGTATATATGTTACAAAGCATTTGTAACACTTAGTAGATATCGTTACAAAGCATTTATAGTAGAGGTGCACCGATCCAATCCTCAGATCGGTGATCGGGGCCGATCAGACTTTCTCCTCAGGATCGGTAAATGAGTGGTGGAGTTTATTTACTTTGACTATTATTGAAATTGACAATTGTGCCAAATAGTTTGGGTACTACCAACTTTTGCAGGATCAGAAGTTTGTATCGGGACTCGGTATCAGGGATCGGGACTCGGTATTGGGACTCGGTACCAGAGATGGGGATCAGCCGATTGTTAAAATCAAAGGATCGGGATTGGATAGGGAGCGAAAAAAACGTGATCGGTGCACCAGTAATTTATAACACTTACTAAAAATTTTACTAATTATGAACGAAACATTAAGAAATGTTTGTAAATATTTTATAACACTTATTATATATTGTTACAAAGCATTATCAGCATGAATAAGGGCCTTTTATTCTTAAGTGTTACCATAATAATAATAATAATAATAATAATAATAATAATAATAATAATCAGAATGCGTGTTTGTGACCAAAAAAAAAAAGTTTGAGACAAACTTGATTCTAAAATAAGAATTCCTGTGTCGCCATCAAGGCTCAGTCAAATACTTTTAGACACTGGTCAAGCTACACTATCACTCACCACCAAAACTTAGTACTACTACAAGTAATAATATCATAGAGGTGTAATACCGCTTTCTTCAATACTTATTTCTGGCCATGATAGAAACCATAGAGAAAGATAACTTAGTTCACAGGTACGGGCAGCGTCTCAAGTTCTCCTCCCTTCGCTGACATTTCTCCAACGTCTTCCCCCATTCTCTCTCATTCCACTTTCAGAACTTAACTGTCTATAGACGAGTTTGCACACAAAATACAGGGGTCCTGACGGCTGAAACACACTTCCTGTGTCTGTATAGTTGCCTTTGTAAAGTCATCGTTGTGGACAGAAGTGGCTGATCACTACAGCTCGCTCTGTAACAAATTACACATCATCCACTCACCGATGTGGTCACATGTTCTTCTGGAGCAATGGGATGGCTGCTTCCACTGGTAAATCCAACATGAACGAGTAAACGGAACAGATTACGCAGATTATTGAATAATGCGTTTGTGGGGCATAGATCCGCACGACAGCATTTGGGTGTGGAATAGCGCAGCGTAAGTAACCACCATCATTTTAAAATAATGTGGTAGGTGTGTGCTCCCAGCGAATAGACATGTTGTAAAACAGTCAAGGACACGGCAAAATAAATGGCACTGGAAGTGACGTTCAGCCTAGAACTTTAACCGGAACTACCCACCGAATTTGCCGATAAAATGGATAATGGCGGTCACGGCAAAAAAAACCCTGAATATTTGTTTTAAAAAGTTGCCGTTGAAAGAGTTAATGTAGTTTTTACTAAAAATTAAAAATAATAATAATAATAATAATAATTTCTATCTTGTGTTTACAGTGTGTCTTACTACCCAACCGTCTATATGTGTGTGTCTTTGTCTGTGTTGGCACGTTAAATAGATATTTTTCCGTTGGAGCATACCGAGCCTGTCTCCAGCACAGGTGGCTAGCCAGCATGCTGTCAGCAGCGTCATGGAGCCCGCCTAGGAGGCAAGAAGCTCGCTGCTGTTGCTGCTACATACGCCTGGAATGTGACACGCTAACCGCGTGGGACGTTGTCCTACGTTAGGTAACATAGCGTAAGAAGGATATAGTAATATATTGAAGTAGTGTTCTTAAGTAGAATTTTCAAATATCTGTACTTTTAGAAGTATTTTTTTTTCTGTGAGTACTTTTTACTTCTACTCAGTAGATTTTTAACTAAAATACCAGTCCTACTACTCCTAACTTCTACTCTCAGGGTCGTTAATTTCTTCTATTTTTTCCGGTACTCGGTAATGCACTGAGTACAGTAGAAGTTAATACGTTGTTTTCATTTAGTCTCTGGGTGTGCGGCTAAAAAAAATATTGCCTGTAAAGTCTTTAGGTTTTGTAGTTTATACTTTCAAATATACTTTTGAGTACATTTTAGAGCATGTACTTATTACTTTCAAAAATACTTTTTGAGTACATTTCTCAACCTCAAGTAGATATTTGGATCAATACTTTGTAGTCTTACTCAAGTTGTTTTTTGTTTTTTTTCAAATGGATTTTATTTTTACTCAAGTAAGTAATCCCGGTACTTTTGCCATCTCTGGTCATAAGTTAACCTAGCTTAATAAAAATTAAAAAAAATCAATTCAAACGTGATCCCTTCACAACCCTGGTGGTAGTAACAGTAAAAGACATCTAGGGCCATCTACTGGTGGGGACCTTTACTGCTACAGGTTAGTCCTATGGAATAGGTAGAAACTTTTACTTTTTAGATTGTAATTGATTACTTTTTAAAAGTAATCCCTTACAGTTACAATCATGAATAAATTGCCTTCATTAATGTAAGCCAACAACATTTTAAAAGTCAACTAAAGTTGTATTCCCGAAAACCAGAGATGGGCATTACATTTACTCATTAAACTACATTTACAATTTTTGTGTGTACGTTTTTTACTTTTGGATACATTTTTCACAAGTTACTTTCCACTTTTACTCAAGTAAATTTGACGTGAAAAAAAAAAACTTTGTACTGAAGTGTGAGCAATTTGCTACTCGTTACATTAACTTGGCCATTAGCGACACACGTTGGGAAGTGTTGGCACATATGTTAGCGTCATATCTCTCTCTCTCTCTCCCTCTCGGGTGCTCTCTCTCTCTCTCTCTGTCCTTTTCTCTCTCGGACACTCTCTCTCTTGGTCTCTCTTGGATGACTACTTTTTACTTTTACTTGAGTAATATTTTGCTGAGGTAACAATTCTACTTAAGTAATTTGTATGGCTACTCTGCCCATATCTGCCGAAAGCAAAGCTATTTTATTGATTTATTTAATTTTATTCATTTTTTTCAAATTCGGCCATCTAGCTAATTATCGTGAGTGATCAATGATCATCATTGATTACACACAATCCATGTGGTGGAAGCTTTGTGCAGAAATAATATAGCCTGACAAGCCAGAACCATCGTCCATGCATCGCACATCGCAAGACGCTGCATAGGTCATGACCGTTCTAATCGTGTGCGATGCGTGGACGATTCGTTCATTCTGGCTCGGCAGGCTAGAAATAATAGGCTTTGTGATGATTGATTCATTTTAAGATTTCCTGTACCCAGCAAAAGCAACAAGCTTCCAAGCCACAGAGAGAGAGAGCTGCCCCAACCATTTTATTTGAATAGATATAGCTCCGTGACAAGTCGTCTGAGTGAATAGCATATTCTATCCTCAGAGATAATAAAATACTTGTTAATAATACTTGTTCCCATCAAAGTGATTGAATGGCTTCTAAAAACAGAATCGGGTTGGTGTCTGCGGGGGCAGCGTTGGATTTGAATACAAAAAGCCGTTCAGCAGCCAAGTATACCATGACAACAGTGGGGAGAATCTAAAAATTGCCATCGGGGAGCTGTTCAACAAAGTACATTCCTGGGTGTGTTTATGTGTGTGGGTGGGTGGCATCAAGCGGCTGCCTGCCGTATTTAGAACACCTTGCCTTCCCTCTCGCCCCATCTAACACCTCAGGAATGGAGGGGATGCGAGAGTGCAATGGAGGGAAGCTCAGAGACCTCAGGCACGGGTGGCGGAAACGGGTGGTCCACGGGGGTCAGCTCTAGTTCATCTCTAGTTCTATAGACACGTTTTTTCCCGTGAGATACAGGGGGCTGACATTTGTCCCGCCGGGTGTTATGCACTTCCTGTGTCTGTATATTTCCCTGTGTAAAGTGATCGTAGTGGACAAAAGTGGATGAATTTGTCACACAAAACGCACAACGTTTCAAAATTTGTTTACTGCAGCTCGCTCTGTGACAAATTACACATCATCCACCCCGCTTCGCTCACCGTTTTACATAAGTATTGAAGAAATACCCTTGTGGTCATATGTTCTTCTGGACCAGTGCGATGGCTGCTTCACTGGTAATTCCAACTTGAATGAATAAATGGAACGGGTTGCGCAGATTATTCAATCATGTCAAGTCAAAAACGTGTCTATAGACACGTCATAACGATATGATCGCTGTGATATTGTGGTTATTATATCCCCGGAACGCATAATGGTTATTCGTTTGCTGCCATGTAAACGCAATAACTTTTGAACAGATGGATTTGTCCCAGATTCGGTGTGTTAATGCTCCAGGGTAGGTTCATGAAATTAATTAATTAATCAATTAATTAGATTGTGGAGGCCGACACGTTCAAGATTGCTGGATTCAATATGGCCGAAATTTTTGTTTGGTCCATAAAAAATAAATTAAGAAAGTTAAATTAGGTAGTCGGAAAGGGTATGTCAGAAACTGGGTTGAAACAATCGGGGGTAGACATCGCAGAAGAGCCAGCAAGGGGAGTAGAACTCGTGGCACTACGGACGCTGTGATCCGAACCCTCCATATGTGCGTACTGCTGTTTGTATATGCTACATGTCGAATAAAGCTGATTCTGGTAGTGGTTCTGAACGGGTGAGAATTGTATGAGGGTTTAAGAGTTTTCATGCATGTACAGAAGCAGTGGAATACCAACCAATGGCTAACAACACAGTCGCACCTGCCAAAAGTTACCTACAGTATCTTAAATTCAGGGCTTTGAACCAGTTCAAGGAACGAAAACCGGGAACTTTTTGTATGTTCCAGGGAACAGAAATGAAACCGGAAGCGTTATTGTTTTGTATGTTCTGTAACAGGAACACTTATTTGAAAATAATGGTAACCGTTGACTACCGGTTTTATTTTGTTCCTCAAAGTTGTCGTTGAATCACGGCGCATATGTCCTATAGGGGACATATTCAATTCAGCTGACAGGAACTAAATTGACCATTCCAGGAACAATGTTTTTCTGTTCTTACCGGTTTGGGAACGTCAATTTATTGGCAGAACTCATACCCGGAAACGTTATAATTCCGTTTCTGTTCGGAACGAGCCGATTGGGAAAAAATAGCGGTTCAAAGCCCTGCTTAAATTAAATGGTGGACCATCATCAGCATCATGTTCCGTCCCCATGAAGGGGGGATGGATGCCACAGCACGCCAGTAGTTTCTGTTCTGAGCCCTTCGTACTGAGGCTTGTCCACGACAATCTTGGTCGCTCTCTGCACCTCTTCCCATCAAGTTGTCCGTCCAGTAGAATTCTCTGGAAACTTTCCCTACTCTTTCCAGGACTTTGTTATTTGAAACTTTTTGTGTCCACGGGCAGTTCATTTTGAAAGATTTAAATGTTCTTTGCTTTTCAGCTCCTGTTTCCGTCATCCACGTTTCCCTGAATCGGAGTATATCTTTTCTCATATTCCCTCATCTCTTTTTTTCTCCCAGGCTCACTCATTTGCTGTTCCAGGAAGTATATGTGAGGTGATTAGACCATGAATCAAAGTGTCAGGATCATCAGGTGTGTGATATCTCCAAGATGTCAAAACAGGAGAAGGCTATCATTGCCGCACAAGTCCGTAGCGAACTCCCAGTCACGTTGAGGAAACAAATTCATGTGTGGGTGTGAGAATCATGCTGGTCTAAACAACAAGACTGCTTGCGGTTGGGTTCCATTTTCAACATGGGCCACATATAAACAGCAATTGAATATGACATTCACCTGGATTTGAGGGGACATCGCTAGACGTTTGCATTGAGCCAGTAACACCAGGGTCGGAAAACGTAAAAAAAAAAAAGGGGCCAATGAAATCGTGTTATCCTGTGATTGCCCACGTCTTGCGTAGCCCATTCAACCCCCCCACATGTCCGCACATATTGGCCCGAAGGCCTGCCTGATTTTCCCAGACCAAATGCAAACATCTAGCGAAGTTCGATGCGGTACGGATTCAATCGACCAATCAGCACGGACGTGGGAAGAGTTTGTATGGGCTACGCATGACGTGGGCAGAGTTTGGTTATCAAGCCTCCACACTGCTTGTCCCACCTACTGTGCTGTGATTGGATTACATTTTCCGACCTTGGTTTCACCAGACCCAATGCAAGCGTCTAGCGATGTGCGATGCGTGGATGATGCGTTGGTTCTGGCTCGTCAGACTACTAATCACAAGTGCGATTAGTATGATTATTATTATTATCTCTTTAACATCATACCTCATCCATATGCAGTGTCTGATGAGTGCAAGTGAACATCATCTGTTGCTGTGTTACATCCAGGCCGAGATGAAAGCGGAACAACACATCGTCACAGTCGTATTGCTCAGCGTTCGTCCTCCTCACTTCCCGCCGCGAGCGCCTGCGTCAGGGCCGCTCGCAGCACGGCCCCACCGTGCTCTCCAGGGACATTTGCGAGCAGTGGCGCATCAAGGGGCCCATGGAGGGGTCCACAATGGAGGAGGCGGGGAACAGCTTGTACCAGCCCACCACCGCGCTGCTCAGGTCCAGCTCCTCCAGCAGGATGCGCGCCATGCCCATGAAGCATTTGCGCTCCATGCGGCCGTAGTTGCCCCACACGATGAGCTGCAGAGGACGAGGGAAGTTATTAGTTATATAGTTATATTAGGGTGGATTGTCCTAATGTGGGACACTGCCTAATGTGCAGATATGGGCAGAGTAGCCATAAAAAAGTATTGTTACCTTAGCAAAATATTACTCAAGTAAAAGTAAAATGTACCGGTAGTCATCCAAATAGTTAATCAAGTAAAAGTAAAAAAGTACTCCACGAAAAAGTCACTTAAGCAGCGAAGGTACTGTGTAACTTTCAGTAAAAAATGTAAAATAAATTAGGACAAATTCTCCTTTCAAAATGTAATTGAATGGCAAATCCCCCCACTTTTCATATCCTCCTGCGAGAGAGAGAGAGACCGAGAGAGCACCCGACAGAGAGAGCCCAAGAGGGAGAGAGAGAGAGATTTGACGTCAACATATGTTCCAACAGTTCCCAATGGATGTCGCTAAAGGCCAAGTTAAAACTATGGTAATGTCTAACATTAAGTTGGACTGTTCAACACTACATTTTACTGCACCGATTTAGGCAAATGACTGTCCCATATTAGGAAGTTGCAAAACATCCACTCTATATTTCATTCCAAATATTTTGATTGATGGAATTGTTTTCTCTGCAGGCAATCCAGAGAGAAAATCAACATTTTTTACCCTTCCGAAATAACTCCATTCCGATAAAGTTTTAATCTCACAAACAATCTGCTTATTTTCTTAGAGTTATCTTAAATTTAGGTTAGGGTTGGGGTTACGTTTGGGGCTAGGGTTTTGGAGAGACCCTAACTAAATAAGCGGATAATTTTTTTTTTATTCACCCTTTACATCATGGCAAATGATACGGCAAAATGTATTTTGGAATGCAAAGGCTTCGGAATGCAGGCATGTTACCGGTTACAACATGAACTCTCTGGATACTTTCTAATTCTTTATTCTGTGCACTGCTCCCCAGTTCGCTCCACTCCGGCAGTCTCTGATTCATATGTCGTGACAGCGCCAGGTAGAATGTCTCGGTTCTACTCCAGTGAATGCTCACACTGTGAAAGCCGGACGGAATGAGTCCTACACCACCTGTAGCTTATATGGAGCAGTATTATGGACTACTATTATCACATCCCCAGAGATGGGCAGTAACGCATTACATTTACTCCGTTACAATTTTTTTGCATTCTTTTTTTTAGTAGGTGGGACAACCAAACTCCGCCCACGTCTCACGTAGCCCGTACAAACTCCGCCCACATCTCGCGTATCCCGTACAAACTCTGCCCATGTCCGCGCTGATTGGACGATTTAATTTTTTGATTAATTTAATGATTGCCTGATTTTCCCAGACGCAATGCAAACGTCTAGCAATGTGCGGTGCATTGGTTCTGGCCCCAGGATAGAGAAATGGTAGTGTCCACACATCGCTTGAACGTTCGGGTCTGGAGCCGATGGGATTGAAATGGTGTGTGTTGGGGTGGGAGGAGCTTTATTTAAAAGAAAAAAAATCAAAGTAATGCAATCACAACACACTAGACGTGACAAGTGAGGAGTAGGAAGCATCTCGTCCCACAGAGACGTTCTGATTTGTCGGCGGAAACAGAGCCGAGGATCAGATTTTTTGATTTGACGGACTCCAGAGCCAAACGCACGTGGGAGCGATACGTGGACGATTCGTTTGGCCTGCCTTGCCAGGCTAGGGAAGCGGCCTAGGGTGAGAGGTACCTGCACCACCTTGCCCTGGGGGCTGTGGGAGAAGACCAGTAGCTGGTTGTACATGGGGTCCAGGGAGCGTCTCACACACTTGGTCTTCTTCTTTGCCACACAAAGGGCTTTGTCTAACAGATAGACCTTGATGTAGGAGGCTAGATGGGCCACACACATAGACACACACAGTTAGAACGGGGAAATGTTATGCAACACTTTTCATTGAAAAAATACACAAGTCATCTTCACATCACTCTACACACAGAGGGAGGGGCGACCACAGGTAGCTTGCAGCTGCTAGAACAACCCCAAAATATGTCAACTCCCAGTGTTGCAGTTCAAAGAGAAACTTCAAATTTCAGTTCAGTCCTTGTGGAATTAATTTCTTCATTCATCGTTCATAGGTCATCATTTTGAACTATGAACAGGTGGTTCCCCAAAATTAGCTTTTTAGTTCTTTTTTCGTTCTTTTTTCTTAATTTGCTCTCAGCTGTAATTTGTCAACATTATTGACAGTGTAAAGTCCAGTCACAGCGCAATAGGTGGGACAAGCGGCGTGGAGGTTGACAACCAAACTCCACCTACGTCTTGCGTAGCCCATACAAACTCCACATCCGCGCTGATTGGTCGATTGATTCCGTACCGACGGCTGATTTTCCGAGACCCAATGCAAGCATCTAGCGATGTGCGATGCTTGTCGGGAAAACAGTGGGACTGAACAATTTTCTTGTGAGCGGATGTGCAGTATATGACCGTGACAGGAAGCGATCTCACTGCGCTGCGTGTGCTGTGATCCAAGCCAAAGCAACAAGACTATGAATGGGGCTAGCTTGGAGCAGCAGACTTCAACCACTGCACCACAGGGTAGTAGCGCAGTACTACGCGTTACAACCAAACTCCAACTACATTTCGCATAGCCCATACAAATTCCACATCCGCACTGATTGGTCGATTGATTCCAAACCGACAGCGAGCCGGATTTTCCGAGACCCAATGCAAGTGTCTAGCGGTGTGCGATGCATGGACGATGTGTTAGTTCCGGCTCGCCAGGCTACCAAAATTAGGCGAGCTATTGCTAACCAGCCCAGTAAATCAGCCGATGAGTGGCGCCGCCTGTCTGCAGTGCCCCGCTCGAATTGAAGTGGGGAGTTCACTTCCTGTCTGTGCTGAATCTCTACACAGCACAATCCCAGCATCACAGATAGACTGCTTTGCTGTTGTTGTTGTTGTTGTTCTTGTCGAGAAAACAGTGAGACTGAACAATTTTCTTGCCCGCGGCCGCTCCTTTCTCCTGAGTTGGCTGGAAAACCTCCATTAGTCGGAGTGAATGGAGCTGGCAGCGGCACCGAGTAATGTCCCTCCACGTTCCCTCATTAGTTTAAGAGCTCATTTACGCTGAACGCGGGGCGGGAACATGCATAGAGATGGAGTCTTTTGAATGACACTGTGCTCCCTTCTAGTGGGGGGCGGGGGGGGCACCCACCATTTTGGCATTTCTGCACTCTGATAATCTACTGCAGTCAGATATGGGCAGAGTAGCCATTAAAAATGACTTAAGTAAAAGTATTGTTAGCTCAGCAAATTATTACTCAAGTAAAAGTAAAAAGTAGTCATCCAAATAGTTACTCAAGTAAAAGTAAAAAAGTACTCCAGCACATTTCATGCAGAGCAATTCAAAGTGCTTTACAGCAACATAGCAAAGCAAAACAACGAGAATCAAAGGAAGGGAACACTTGACCCCAACCTTCCCAACACATTAAAACAACCATAACCACATACAAATACAAGAGCACACAGACACACACACACACACAGGCAATGGATTTGTCATTAAAATGATAGACATGGCTTGGCACCGAGGATATACAGCAAGAGGAAATGCTGGAGTACTAATGACATAGAGACC
>OMKY01209507.1:0-13990 GCA_900302395.1 Bregmaceros cantori | reverse complement strand
TTGAAGTTCAGACCTGGTATCATCACTCTAACGCTTGTTATTACCTGCGCCGGGGCAGAGCCAGTGGAGCAGGTTATGTTTTCACCCGCGTTGGTTTGTCCTCTCAATAACTGAAAAAGTTGAGCACGGATCTGGATGAAATTTTCCAGAGTTGCTCGAAATGGTGAAAAAAAGTGATTCAATTTTGGTGCATTTCTGTAGCCTGTAAGTAACATTGCTCTGCATGAAAAGTGCTATATAAATTTTGATTTGATAGTAACGGATGAACGATCCCCGTTCTCCGTAGTGACATCGCGCGTGTCTCCCGCAGCTGCGTCCGAGCCGCATTTAGTCTCCCAAACGGCCGATGGCGGTGCCATTTCCGAACGTTTCCGATCGCGTTCGGGATGTTTCAGAATTAAAACATTACCGACGCCGACAGCAACTTAAGGTTGCCTGCTCCCCATTTTGCATCAGTGCAGCGGTAACATACTTCACTTTAACGACAACGTCCCGAGTTTGAATCCTGTCGTGAGCACTTCTTCTCGTATTTTTAACCTTTTTTTTAACCTTTTTTTTTTTAGATTAGACTACGTTTAGGGGTTAGGTTTAGGGGTTAGGCGCAGGTTTGCAATCTCTAAATGCTTCTAGTTTTAATGTGTTTTTGAGGCACATTTGGACCATTTTCAGCATTAGCTGGTAGGGGCGAAGAAGGGGGAGGAGACATGCGGCAAAGCTGTCGGTGATGGAAAGCGAACTCACGACTATATGTGCTGTACTATATGTGCTTTCTAGTGCCCTGTCTTAACAGACTGAGCTACTGCAACACACACCCATCCTTAACCAGGGAAGAATTACGGCTTTGAACAGGATGTCCGCGAAAGGTCTGAATGCGTTGATGGATGCATTTACCAGAATACAGACTGGGATTTGAAATTTAGAGGTTATGGACCCAACAAATATTTGGCCATCTTGAATTCAGCCATCTTGTTAGTGTTGGCCTCCAAAATCTCATCGGTTCATGAACTTTCCCTAGAGCATTAACACACCGAATCTGGGACATATCCAGACTTCCGTTCAAATGTTAGACGCGTTAACACAAAGGATCTTGAGCGGCAGCGCATGGAAACTCATTTCATCCACTATGCTCCGCGATTCGGGGATATAAATATTAGTTGACCAGTGAAACTGTATGTGAGTGAAATCAGTGGTTGTTCCTTGAGTCGAGCCATCCTTCGGTGTTGCAGCTACAGAAGCTGCTCACCATGGATCCCATTCGGCGGATCACTTCTGAACAAGCCATGCAAGACCCGTACTTCCTGGAGGAGCCCTTGCCCACCTCTGAGTAAGTCCACACACAAATGATGGGAATACTAATTGGAGGTGCGAATGTGGCGTAATAGTTGGTGCACAGTGACGTCACGGCTTTGGTATGGCTGACGTAGGGGTAGCATCACGGTCAGATGAACTGGCAGAGAGCGATATTTGCATGACATTGTCCATTTTTAAAAGTCTTCTATTATTGATTGGTAAAATGCTATCAATTGCCAGCAGATGGCAGCCTAACTACGTCCATTGTTTTTACCCAAATACAATGGACGTATACTTCATGGTACGTGCTATTTCCAAAATGTATGCCGCCACCAAGCTGTGACGTCAACGTGCACCAGCCTATAGCAGCACACGTGTCAGACTATGAACGACTGAGCGACAACCAGCGGACAGAGAGATGTACCTTCATCTTCACTGATATGAATATGTACTACTATTGCATTATGGTTATGTCAATATGCTATGTTGTTTTTCTATTGACTGTTTGCTGTTTGTTATGCTTGTTACATGTATGCTTTGGCAATGTATGATGCTCGTTACCATATCAATAAAGCTATATTCAGAGATGGCAAGTAACGAAGTACAAATGCTTAAGTACTGTATTTAAGTAAAATGTTGAAGTATCTGTACTTTTAGAAGTACTTTTTTTCTGTAATTACTTGAACTGAGTAAATAAATATAGAAAATATCGTTCTACTCCTTACTTTTACCAAAACAGGCCGTTACTTTTTCTTTCTTTTTTGCGCATTGACGGGGTCGGATAAAATGTATAATGAGTCTGTAGGGGGCGCTGATGCACCGAGTACAGTCCTAGTTATTAAGTTAATAAGTAGTTTTCATTTAGTCCCGAGATATGAGCTAAATTAGGCTAGGTTTTTAGTAATTTATTCAAACAATCGCATTGACAAACTAACATTGAAAAAATGCATTTTACATACAATTTTATTTTTAGTACTTTGTACTTTCAAAAGTACTTTTGAGTAAATTTTAGAGCCTGTACTTTTTACTTTCAAAAATACTTTTTGAGTACATTTCTCAGCCTGTACTCTTACCTTTACTCAAGTAGATATTCAGATCAGTACTTTCAGTGTTTTGTTCACCATGCTGTGTGCCGTTCCCTCTAGTGTGTTTGCGGGTTGCCAGATCCCGTACCCCAAGAGAGAGTTCCTAACGGAAGAGGAGCCGGACGACAAGGCAGACAAAGTGAGAAATGTGTGTGAATCGTGTCTCCTCTCTCTCCCCTGGTGCTGGTCTAGAAGGCCTGTATCTGTAAACTGCCATGTGACTAGAGCTGCCACCGATTTGTAATACATTAATTGATGATAATCATGTATTCAATTAGTTACCAACTCATTTGAATTGGCAGCCATAGGGCTTAGGGCTGGTGATGTCACGACTTGGCGGCAGACATTTTGAGAGCCACATCGCAGTCAGACTAACAATCATAGAGCATAAGTCTTAATTTATAATTGATTTATCCATGCGAGTAGGCTGCCATCTGCTGGTGAATGATGGCATCATTACTTTTTTAAAATTTGCGTTCCATTTACCCCAATACAATGGACAAGAAGTAGTAAGGTATATCACTTCACCGTACGTGCGGCTCCCAAAATGTCACTGCGACGTCACCATGCCCAAACCCTATTAATCGTTTCATTGTTTGGTATGCTCTCCACCATATATCCATGATATAAGTTGATTTAACTGAAATTCACACCCTTTCCAAAAAAATGAGCTTCTAAACGCAATGGTGGCCTAAGACGGTCTTTTACGGAAATCCAAATTTCAGGAAGGAAGTGATTGGAGGAAAGCTAAAGGTTGTATGTGTGTGGAGTAACAATGTCCATTTGGACACAATGTCGCGAAGTGATTGGTTGTTTAGTAGTGTTCACAATGGCCTCTGTATGATTTCATGATGGGCATGGTTCCATGAAGTCTGACTCGGCTTGGGGTGGGGGGAATGTTTGCCCCCTGACTCTGCTAAGCTGCAGCTGTGTAGAATTCCAAAAGACCAAGAACAAACTGGAAAATCTGACGCAGCTTCGATCAGAGTCAATCATTCTCATCCATGAAACGGAGCATAGGGGATGTAATGGTTTTGTGTGCGCTGCCGCACCCTCCGCATACGACTCTTTGTGTTAACACGATAACTTTTGACCGGATTGATTTGTCCCAGATTCGGTGTGTTAATGCTCTAGGGTAGGTCCATAAACTGAGATTTTAGAGGCCAACATTTACAAGTCTGTTGAATTCAAGATGGACATTTTTTTCTGTTTGGTCCGACCCGTTGGGTGGATTTGCCCCAAATTTTCTTAAGTATACATCTTGAATCTATTTAGTATCCAGATTGAATTTCTTGTAAAGCATAAAATCTTAGCTGACTTTCTTTTGTGTGATTAAAATCTTGTATTGCAAAACCCTGGGAAGCTCCCTGTACAAGGCCAATGTGACATCACAATTCAGATTCCTTGAATGAAACCGAAAGCATGGCTCTGCATCATTTCTGGGGTTCATTGATGCTTCTATCGCATTCTATATCACATTGGCGTTCCAGTGTGAACGCCAATGTGCTATTTGTACAGAATATTTGATTAATTTTCAAACATTAGTGTGAAAAAAAGTAGAGAAGTGGCTCTTCAGATGTATAAAAACAATATCCTGCATGTTGTGTTCTTCATGCTTTAGCTGTTAGATATGGCAGTCGGAGTGGCATGATTGGCACTATACAATTACAAAATTGCACAACATAATGACAATGTGTCATTGCAATCATGCAATGTAGCATTATTGATTTAAATACCATACAATATACCAGTCATGAGGATTATAATGGCCATTAGAAACGTCAATAGACCTGCCCGGTTCACACCCTCCATGCAAGTGTGGAAGCTAGCCCGCCTACGCTGTCAATGGTGGCCAGATGGCCTGTTATTAGTAGTCATCAGATATAGGCAGAGTAGCCATAAAAATTACTTAAGTAAAAGTATTGTTTTATTACTCAAGTAAAAGTAAAATCTCTTTTTACTGCAAGAGCGAGTGAGAGAGAGAGAGAGAGAGAGAGACATGCGCCAACAGTTTCCAACGGGTGTCGATAAAGGCCAAGTTAATTGAACGAGTTGTGAATTGCTGACATCGTAGTGTAGTTTTTTTTTCACCTCAAATTTACTCGAGTAAAAGCAAAAAGTACTGAAAAATTTAGTCCAAAAGTTAAAAGGTACACAAACAAATTGTAATGGAGTAAATGTAATGCGTTACTGCCCATCTTTGGTAGTCATTATTATTATTATTATTATTATTATCAATAGTGATGTATGTTTGTTTGTCTACAAAATAACTGAGAAAGTTGTAGATTTTTTTAATTAGTTCTTTTTACCGGAGTTGGGCAATGCCCATTTTTTAGATAATCCAAATCATTTCGATAATCCATTACATTTTTTTACTTGTTCCTTTTAGCATAATTGTAAAGGCATTACTTCTGTGTTCCAATGATGCAGGGTTTCTGGTGCCTTCAGGCTCTCTCGCACATTGGAACAGCTGCTTTTTATGAGAAATAATTTGTTAAAATCCTGTTGGTTTGTTTTCATCCTTAATTTTCTGCACTACAAGACACACTTAAACATCTTAATTTTCTGGAGTGAATGTTCACGATGCTCTGTGAAATACAAGCAGTAGCTTGGGTCAATGTAACCCTACAAATTAATGCCCAAATTAAAATGGCTGAAACATGAATACAATCATTATTTACAGTGGGCATATTTTTTAAATCTTCACATCGGGTGGTCTCAGCCGCGCGGAAAATGTGGCAAGGGCTCTGATGCAAGCCAAGCTCTATGATGCAATTCTGGGATGTTCAATCCATCTCTCGCTCACTCACACATAAACTCATCACGATCTTACTCGCTTTCACACACACACACAGACATTCACCCTCTCTACCACACACAGGTTTGGGAAGTAATGGATTACATGTAACAGCGTTACGTAATCAGATTACAAAATAAAGTGACTGTAGTCCGTTACAACTACATTCTTAAAAAGTAGTCTGGATTACAGTTACTTCACTGTACGTTACTGCGTCGACTTGAAGAAAAAAAATATATTTTCAATGTATTTTGTTTGCTCAAACATGTGAAAACAGAAATGTATCATGTTTTATATTTTGACTTTAAAAATATTTAATTCCAAAAGTAATCCAAAGTAATCGCCTACGTTACATTTAAAATTGGGATTACGTTACTACAATTTTCAATGAGTAACTTGTTACTGTAACGGATTACTTTTTAGAAGTAACCTTCCCAACTCTGACCGCACACAGACACAAAATGATTCCCATAGTCCGGTGCGCATTTATATATGAAAAAAAGGTTATAAATGGACCATTCAGCGGCAGCGGGATAAACCCCTACTCTGAGTCAGCCCCAAACACACAGTCTTGTTGCTGTGGCTTGCATCACAGCACACGAAGCGCCGCGAGATCACTTAGCCTCACAGCCATATACTGCATCATACTTTTACGTTCTTTTATACATCCTAATATAGAATTTGGTCTGACAGTATGAACGTTGTCATATACTGCACGTCCGCTTGTACCCACTCTCTCATCCTCCTTTCACACCAACTCTAAAATGAGAGAATGGTAAAAGTAACTAATAAAAAATGGACCATTCATTGATCAAACTGTTTTCTAGTGCTGAAGATATGGCAATCCCAAAGTAGACCTTATTGAAGACCTTGTAGTGTTGTGTGGATGATGAAGGCTGCTTGCGCGCCGTCTCGTATACATACACAGAAAAACCAGCAGCAGCAGGGCAACACCCACACCAACGGAGCCGGACACACCGGGAACCCGGACAACAGCCACGCCCAGGGCCCGCCACTCAAGAAGGTCCGCGTGGTCCCGCCCACCACCACCTCAGGCCTCATCATGACCTCAGACTACCAGGTAAATACACGGTTTCCTGTTGGTTGGTTCCTAGTTAACTTGTCAACATGATATATGATGTATTAGACACCTTTCATAAACATTTATAATTTCTGGATAATATTCAGATTTTTTTTTAAGGAACTTTATTTAGTCGCACATACATATACAGTGAAATACTTGCCACTGAGGAGCAGTGGGCAGCCGCGGTGCAGCGGCCAGGGGTCAACTCCAGATTCCGAGACAGCAATAAAAATAGAAGAATAAAGAAAAAAATAAATTAAGTAGTCACTAAACTAACATGGTTACGTTTAAAAGAAAGTAGCGAGTAAAACGTTTTTTAGTAGTAAGTCACTGATTTGGGCAAAGGCCAATCCATGCTCTCTGACAAACAAACAAAGATGTGCTGGTAATATGATTGGCCAATGCCAAAGAAAGGGTTTGGCCTAAAGACATCAGCATAGCTTAAACCCAGGAAGTGAGTTTGAGTCTGGTCTGGGATCTTGAAGAGATCCCATCTGATGTGATTGGAGAACAGGTAAGGTGATCTCTGATGTTTAGGAAATGATCCAATGTGTAACGTAACAGTTTGGGGGAAAACATGATAAGGCTAATATCTGACGTTGGCAACCTCACAGCAGTGCTTGTCTCTCTTTCCCTTCTCACTCTGTCCATGTAGCGCTCCAACCCACACGCTGCCTATCAGAATCCAGGACCGAGCACATCACTGCCCCAAAGCAGCATGGGATACTCATCTACCTCACAGCAACCTCCACAGTACTCTCATCAGACCCACCGTTACTGATCCCTCCCCTTCCTCCTCGAGAACTGAAACCCCGCCCTCATCATTCTTTTTTTAAATGTCATTTTTCTTTTTGATCCCCTTCTGGGGAAACGTCTATATTTTACACAACCTGAGGGCGCAGGTGCCCTGTCTGGGCAGACCCCTAGGGGAGCGAACTTGTATGTTCTTGTGGTGTGGCTGTGTGTACGTGTGAGTGCAACCCCCCGCACCCCACAGAGCTCCGAAGAATGCACTGTCGCCCAACCAGAGGTTGTTTTTGTTTTTAAAAAGGCTAACGTGCAAAGCGCCAATGCCACTGTGCCACAAACTGGTGATGTCGCGCTCTCTCTCTTTCTCTTGAAGTTGAGCTCATGTCGGGGGAGAGTGGAAAGGGTTCCTCATAACAAGCCACACGTGCGCTCTCTCCAGACTTCCAGAGCCATGCGCCAAAGTGATCCAGAACTGGAACAACTAGTCCAGGATTTGGGAATAAAGTGTGGTAGGATGCGGTTGGTTTCCAATCAGCTGATCATTTCCACAAGGCTGTGAGGTGTAGCTGTTTTCTTAATTATTTCCTTTTTTTAGCGTTTCCTTAGCTTATGGCTGTGTTGTGCTAATGACAAGTCAACCATCGTGCTAGGGAGTAGGTTAAACTTTTTTGCATTCGCAATTGGGCCACTAATGCCGCTGCTACAAACACAGCTGTGGTTGTACGTCGCTATCCCAAATACCCATGCCGTATAATGGACGTAGTAGAAACGTTTTTTTTTTTCTAGTTGAAACGGAGACATGTATCTTTAGTCTGATGTGAATTGTATTGCTTTTTGCATTTGTCGGACTACTTCAAATTTGAAGATCTACTGAGAATACTCTGCTGTCTCTACGATGTATATCGACGTGAAGATGCAAATATCCTATTTGGCTAGAAAAATAAGTGCATTTTTAAAAAAATGTTTATTTTATGAATTATTGACTGTTTGAAGACAAAACATGAGTTTTCTCTTTTTTTTTTTAAGCGGGTACTGGGAAAAGCCGATGGAACCCGGTTGGTTGCATTGGTGCAGCCTTAGGCATGGACTCGACCTGAGCAGATGGGAAGGGCAAGGATGGACAAATGGAAACAATAAATAAAATCCATAAAAATGATTCTGCTTGCATTAGTCATTTTAACACCAAAATTACATAAAACTGTATGGAAGAACTGCCCTTAATGGATTCAATTTTGGTGCATTTGTGTAGCCTATGAGTGACATTGCTCTTCATGAAAAGTGCTATATAAATAAAGTTTGATTCGATATCGGTCCCCGATCGGTCGACGATCCCCGTTCTCCGTAGTGACGTCACACGTGATTCCCGCAGCTGCACCCGAGCCGCGTTTGGTCTCCCAAAAGGCTGATGCCCTTTTTTGACCGGCGGTGTCATTTCCGATCGCGTTCGGGATGATCTTTGCATCAGCGTGTAGAGCCCAGCAGTAACATACTTCACTTTAACGACAACATCCTGAGTTTGAATCCTGTCGCGAGCACTTCTTAGTGTCTTTTTTTTTTTTCAACTTTATTTTAGGTTAGACTAGGTTTGGGCGCAGGTTTGCAATCTGAGTGCTTTTAGTTTTTTTTTTTGTGGGAAAACAAGGCTGCAACTAACCATTGTGACAATCGATTGATCTCACTATCATTGGTATAGTGTTGGTATTTAAGAGCCTACTCTGTGCTCAATTCGTCAAGTGGGAGGTCCCGGAACCCAAAGGACGAGTAGCTCTGGGGTGTGTAGGTATTCTTAAGCCTCTACTTCACAGTGTTGAATAGCTTACTATATCCATCATCATCACTCTTGTATAACCTGGCTGAACATTGGGGAGCCACTGAAGACTTTGCATCCAGCTTTCTCCATCTCTCTCTGCCGTGGGCCAATCGCATGGTGTTACACAGCCTTCAACTTGTCCACTCTTGCACGTTATCTTCCCATCGCTTTCTCTGTCTTCCTCTACTATGTTACTGATGATCTATTAGAGATTTAGACCATAGTAGTTTCTAGTTATAGTCCAGGCCACAATTACATGTTTTAATTTTGTAGTGGACGGTGGACTGCAGTTGTTGCAATGCAATCAGATTGCATTGCAATGCGATTCTGAGTAGGCCCATCTAGACCTAAGGAACTACATGGATTGTGAACAAAAGGTAATTCTGTCCCCATAGGCTACACGCAGAGGCGCATCTTGTCACCAGGCTAGGCAGGCAGCTGCTTGCCGTAATTTCTTTTTTAAAAAGGTTGTATTTTTGTGAGTGAATTGAAAATTACTTTCCTCTGTATTTCATGTGAAATTGGAAGAATAACCACTCGCATTGGATTTGATTTATTGAAATGGTGCAGTGTGTGTAACTTGTAAAAAAATGTTATTATACTGTTAACGTTTTTTAGGCGATTACTTTGAGTGACGAAGAACCAAATTAATTGCTGTAGCGGTGGGAGGGGGAATGAATTTGACATATGAACAGACCATAGAATCACCTCTCTGCACGCTACACGCACCTGACAATTTGCGCAGTACGTCGAGCCTACAGACAGCCCGGCGGAACAGGACCACTCCTAACCTAACCTTCTGTGCCATGCTCGGGCGTAGGTAATAAACGGGCATCCCCGCTTGATGAGCGCTCCCCTTCCATATAAGCGTCTCTCCGGCAGCCCCGCCCTGCGCAGCCCACCCCCAACGCCCCTGTGTGTGTCACTCACGCTCGACGACGCGCTGCTATTGGCTGCCAAATGTTAAACCCCCCTCTTGCGCTTTTCCGATTGGTCTAGGTCGCCGTCAGCCCCCGCCTGCCGGCGGATTGTTGGCGCGCCCAATCGGCCAGGCTGTGGAGGGGAGGGGGGGTTTAAGGGGGCCCGAGGACAGGCCTACTACACAGCGCGCGTTGTGTCGAGCGGCTCGGCAAAAGTCGCCCTGATTGATCGCAGCACCACTCGACAGACGTGCTAATTTGCATTGGATCTACTCGGATTAATCGTGATTGTTGAGAGGACGTGTCGCGGGGGGAGGAAAGGCGGCGATGGGCGCGCATAATGTGGGTCATACACATGCACACAGACTCACACACACACACACACACACATCCTCCTCGGTGTGCAACGCTGATTGATCGGCTATCGGTTTGCTATGTCTGCGTGTGTGATTGTGTGTGTTGCATTTCGTGCGTGGGACTCCGCTGTTATGTTATATTAGAGTGTCTGGGTCCGTTGCGCGCACATGATTGTGTGTCTTTCTGTCGCTGGGCGTGTGATTTGTATGTGTGAAGAAGGAGCCGTGGTTGTTTAAAATCGTGTTATGTGCATAGTGTGATGTCTCGGGTGTTTACTCAAGCGTGTGTCGTGTGTGTGTGTGTGTGTGTGTGTGGTGGGGGGACGGGGGGGGCATGGGAGACGGGAAAATAGCGAGGGGATCTGAGGAGACGTGGGAGGATGGAGAAGAAAGTGATGCGGTCATTAGATGAAAATGATTGCATGTGGAAGAGCGATCAACCATATTTAGAAAACACATGAAGAGGAATGTTCGAGAAACTCGCAAACCATTCGAGTCAATGATTATATTTAAGTGTTCATCTTCAACCGTGGGGTGTAGCCACTGTAGTCAGCCCCTGGGGACCAGGGGTTCTTTGAAAAGAATACCCATTGACAAGTTATATATTGGAAAATTGTAAAAACATCATCCCATCACCACATTCCATACGTAATGTAAGGGATTACTTTCATTACTTTCTGAATACTTTTAAATAAGCCACAATCAAATAAATTCAAATAATGAATCTTCTTCAGACAGTCTCCATTTTGTGGATTTGCTAAAGTGCTAAATTAATGGTGGTTTGTAGGCTACATAAGATGAGTTGAACTGCTGCAGTTTATAGGTGTGGTCTTTGTCTCTGTCTATGTTAGTGTGAGATATTGTGCTGCATGCATATTTGCTGGTTGAAATTCATTACCTGCGCCTCGAAGCAGGTTATGTTTTCGGTAGCGTTGGTTGGTTGGTTTGTCAGGATAACTGAAAAAAAAGTTGTGCATGGATCTGGATGAAATTTTGTACACTTGTTGGAAATTACACACAGAAGAATTGATACAATTTTGGTGCACTTCTGCAGACAATAAGTAATATAATCGTACTTAATCACCAACTTACCGATAGATCGCTGGGCGCTTGTCGCGGTCACGTGACCAGACTTGCGGGTCACAGGGGCCGCTGGGAAATGTAGTTGGCATGTTCGTCGGTGGCGTCAATCGCAATCGCGCTACTCGAGCACTTGCATTGATAATCGGTTGCCACACATTCTGCTAGCACTAAAAGTACTTTTTTTTTTTTACCACCACGCCGCAGGTTTGCAATCTCTGAGTGCTTCTAGTTGCCAATGTTTCCATTTTGACCTTCAAATGATTCTACATATGGTACCTTTACACAAAATGTCACATTGTTTATTGTATGGCTCGTCTGTAGAGTGCTTTAGAGGAATCTGCAATTTGCTTCACATAACGTATTTGATCTTCTATATTCCATTTGATAACGTCTCCGATTCTGCTATGGATTTCACAGACTGCATGCTCTGCTGTCTCCGCTTAGCCTCATGGCAAGCCGGAATAAATAAATTGTCCACGCATCGCACACAACTAGAGTGATGATTTGGTCTGGATTAAGCAGGCTTGAAAAAAGTGTCAAAAAATGTTGAATGAACTTGACAAATCACAGTCGAGATCATGCATAGTATAGGCCTGACAAGCAGCACGGAGGGCCACGCCTTGACTCGAACAAGGCCCGCCTTAACGGGACGGTGATTGGACCGCCCAAATTTGGGCGACAATCTGATTTGTCTGTCTGGTTGGTCCAGACCTCGCCGGACCGCCTAGTTGTGTGCTATGCATGGAAGATTAATTGGTTCTGACTTACCAGGGCAAGTCTCCACTCACTGGATGCGCCCAGAGGCACGCAGAGCAGGAATAGTTTTCCACAACACTTTTTGTCATATTTGTCCACATCAACATATCTGCATGAACAGGTGTAATTTCTGGACAGAATCGAAAACTCCCTTTTCCGTGGCTCCCTTTTCGCAAGCTCTTGAATGGTAGCTAAAGTGGGGCGGTCCACTCAGTGCCCCATTAAGGCGGACCTTGTTCTCATTGAGGCGCTATATACTTGTTACACCTACGAAGCTGTGATTTGATAGCTTCATTTGATTGACACTTTTTTTCTAGCCTGCTTATTCCAGACGAAATAGTTCTTCTAGTCGTGTGTGATGCATGCATGATTAATTTATTTTGGCTTGCCAGGCTACTAGAATGGGTCCCTTTGGTAATAATGTGACGGGTGTGTAAAGGTATTGCTGCAAGTAATCACACACACAAGACATTACGCAAGAGTACTATAGAAGAAGAGTGATCATGCAGGGCATCATATAGGAGTGTTGGATAAACCGCATTCAGTACCACGAGTGGCTTACCTAGTATCTAAGCATAAATAGCAGTTGATTGCCTATGATTATTGGCTGAACAGCCTTTAGTTGTTGGCTCAGTCATTGTGTTTCCAAACGTAACAGTTGGCCAATTAACCCTCATTAGAATAATAAGGAGATAGCAGCATTTTATTTGCTGGGTGGAAGCACCACAGGGCTAGTAAACAGACCTGCAGCATCTTTTGTCATGCAGGTTAAACCTCATGCCTTGTTAGTTATTTTTTCTGGCGTCAGCACCGTTTTTCTATCTTTATTGGATAGGATTAGTCGGAAACTGGGTTGAAGAGATCGGGGGTAGACATTGCAGACAATTCGACGAGCGTAGTCGAACTCGCGACACTGCGGACGCTGCGGTAGACACAGCGCCACTAACATGAATGGGGCCGCGTTAGGTGCGGTGTCCATAGCCACTCGGCCAACGCGGACCATCACCACCATATCTAACAGCAGCAAGAAAGTGTAAAAAAAGCATTAATGATGAATTCATTGACCGATAAAATTAATGATTCATTGAATAATGCATTGATGGCGTCCTTATGGTGAAGTGACGGCCTTCATATCTACAAATTACCAAAGGCTGCGTTGTCATATTCAGGCCAATATGGCCTGACGTCATGTCGCCCTGCATTATTTACAACATCTGTGCCAGCAGAACATTTATGCATGCACACACACACACGCACACACAGACACACAGACACGCACGCACACACACGTGCAGCGTAAGCAGGCACGTGCACACACGCACACCTTCACACACACATTCACACACTGCATCAATTAATCATGTCTCTGGTTGTCAAACCATAATGGACTCGCATCTATGCCTAATCTGTTGTTTCTAGCTAGCTGTTAAGAGTGCTAGCTTGTTCGCCTGCTTGTTATACCTGGAGTGTCGCGGTATTGAGACTATTGCTACTAAAAACAAATCAACAAAATTGAGCGCTGGGTAGAACAAATGTATCGTCCATGCATCACATGTGACTAGAACGGTCATTTGGTCTGCAGGCTTGAAAAAAGTGTCAAAAAAAGTTTCAATCAAATAGAGTTATCAAATCACAGCGCATTAGGTGTGACAAGTGGCTTGGAGGCCCTTGCCTCGAGTCGAATGAGGCCCACCTTAACGGGGCGCTGATTGAACTGACCGATTTTGGGCGGCGATCTGATTTGCCTGTCTGGTTGGTCCAGACCCACCGGGCCGTCTCATCGCATGCGACGTGTGTGTACGATTTGTTGGCTTGCCAAGCTAGGCTAATAGCAGAGTGTTGAAGACCGAAAGGTTAGGTGGTATGAATCCCGCTTCCAACAGTCTCTAGAGCCTAGAGAGTCCCTTGGCAAGACACTGAACCCCAAATTGCCCCCAATGGTGTGTGGGTTGAACACCTTCCCTGGCAGCTGGCGTTATTGGTGTGTGGATGTGTGCATGATTTCCTGATAAGGATTATTAGAGTGAAAAAAATAAAGAATGCAAAAATATTGAATTGC
>OMKY01209506.1:0-12366 GCA_900302395.1 Bregmaceros cantori | reverse complement strand
ACACACATACACATACATACATACATACATACAAGTGATGTGCTTTATGTTATTCCATGTGATAAACAAACTCACGTTATAGCTGAGCAGAAAGAACTCCTTCATCTGAGCTGGACTGTTTTCACACTGAAGAGCAGAGTTCCACGCTGAGACACATAGCATATTGTTATCCAGAGGTCAGGCTGGGAGGGCACGGCAGTTGTCAAGGTGGAATCTTTGGAAACACTTTAGTCAAACGTGGTCGACTAAGCTCACAATATTTCACTTCTCCATTGCTCAGGTCTTTTGATAATAAGACCATTTAGAAAACCTTGTTACTATGGTTTCCAGATCAGATGACATGGAAAAACATTTTTACAGTCTTTTTGTGTGAACAAAACATTAACAAATGTTTGTGAATGTTTTATAACACTCAATGTTTTGTTCATAATTAGTTACATTTTTGTTTTATGAGCATGAATAAGGGACTTTTATTCTAAAGTGGTACCAATGAATGAATGAATGTGAAAAAATGAATGTGTTATTGGTTAGTACACCATACTTGCATGATGTGGGTGTTTTTGCTCCTCCCAGCCAATTGCCATTCTTGAGATTGATCAAATTTAGGTGTAGCAGTGAATTACATCAAAAATGTACGTTCACAATTTTAAAACATTTGAATTTTTTTCAAACAAACATGGGGGGAGGGGTTGGGGGGTCATCACTAACATATCAGCGGCCTGTTCTACAATTTGGAGATTACAGAGACTGTGGAACCCTTGCAGAGTCACGAAACAGTCTGGAGCTGTATGAGGTATAGCCGTCATGGGTACATTGCTGGAGATGCAGAGCACTTAGCTTCCAAGTGAGATGTTGAGTCGACAATAGAAAGGCTTACTGCATTTGTGATGCTAATCAGTTGAAACCGTGTGGTGCTCATCATATATGCAGAACAGGTATGGCGAGCAAGAGACAGACAGGAAGAAAGAAGGACCGGAAGAATGAGTTGCAGTTGTAAGAAAGAACCATCGTTACCAATCTTTCTGAACCAGTTGGCGTCTTCGGTCTGTGCGTTTGAAGTGACCTGTAGTCCTTGGACAGGGCTGGTCATTCTCTCTAGAGCTGATGGTACACATACACACAGCTTTGATAGAGAGCCAACCACAAAAGCTGAGTTGAGACTACCCTGGCGAGCCAGAACCAACGCATTGTCCATGCATCGCACATCGCTAGAAGCTTGCATTGGGTCTGGGAAAATCAGGCCCAATCAGCGCAGGCGTGGGGGGAGTTTGTACGGGCTACACAAGACGTGGCAAGAGTGGTATGGGTTACGCGAGACGTAGGTGGAGTTTGGTTCGTTCCTCATAAGCATCACTGTTGCCAACAACGACAACAATGCTGTTGGACAGGGGAAGACTACTGCGCTGTGATTGGTTTGCCGGATTTGAATATTTAAGAGAATGCCTATCCTAGTCTACGCTACTTGTCATGCCTCTACGCTGCTTGTCCCACCTACTGCACAGTGACTGGATAACAAGATTTGATTGAGACCCAATCATAGATGGTATTTAAAAATGGACACCACGTTCGTTTTGATGTCCGTGCCTCCGTTTCCAATACAAATATTCCAATCTTAGCAGCCTGTTTTAACCTATTTAAAGATTGTTTCTAATTGATGTTTTGATGTATATTGTCGGGATAATTAACGGTTCATTGTGTGAGGGGGGGCCATAATTTCACAAACGTGTCAGTTTTGGCGTTAATATTTTTTATTTCAGCTCCCATATGATCCCATTCATTCCGACTATGTCGTTGGCGCCCCTAGCGGACAGTACCACCGGAAGAAGTCGCGTGTGGGGTGTCTCTCTCTCACATAGCGGATAGCTCTCTCTTCCTCTCTTTGTCTCCGGATATACGGGTACTTTCAACAATGGCACCGCGCTGTCGGAGGCTTCAACCCGGATAGGATGAAAGCAATAGGATGACGTCACTCATGCATGCACGTCTACTTTGACAGTCTGTGGACCCAATGCAAGCGTCTAACGATGTGCGATGCATGGATGAGGAGTTGGTTCTGGCTCGCCAGGCTAGTCTCAACCATTGTCTAGTGTTTTATTGTGCACCCTGTTATCAACTGGGGCTGGCTCTGTGGTGCAGTCCAATAGATCACTGGGATAAAATCTTGTGCCTGTGGCTTAGCCTCACAGCCGTTTGTAGCCATTGTGAGATTTCTTCGCCTCATTAACATACATATGCTGCAAGTCTTTTTCCTCGCTCTATAAAAAAACTCTTATCAACTGACTCCTGGTTGCTGAGGGTTCTAAAAAAATCTTGTTTCTCACCTTTCACACTACCTCACAAATGCACCAATGCAAAGTAATGGATCAAGTGTGGCCCTTAACCTTCAAAACGGAGCAAGGCAACATTCTAGCTCTGTGTAGGCACAAGACTGGAGTTGTGCACAAGTAGCATTCATAATGTGCTTGCTACTGCTGGTCATAGAGGTTAATAGAGTGGAGAATAAATAAGTACATACAAGGATTATGTCTGTGGTCATTCTGTGAGTCCTTCCTAATTCTAAAAGGCATATCCTTCGACTCCTGAACTAATAAACAAATTCAGATTTCAGAAAGTAATAAAGTCTGACAACTCCATTGAATGCTTGAGGGAAAATTTCATCTGAGGACTAATTAATGATTTTTGTTGGATTCATTACACAAGCATCGTGGGACTCTGTAAACGCCAACTCACCTGTCTTTAAATAGGACAGCAGAACGTTGAGCTGCATGGATCTACAATGAGGACAAAGAAAAACTTCATTTAATGATTGACTTGGAAAGCGATATCGAGACAGAAGAGTGAAAACATCAGTAGACACACTGAATCAGCTTATTGATGCGACACTGGGGCACAATGATGTCATACACAAATTTGGGACGTGAACACCAGTAACAGTAGCCAGAGGCGCTATAGTGGGGGGAAAAGTTAGGATGATTCCAAGGGCCCGTGAGTGACAGGGGGCCCAGAAAAAAATCAATCGCATTTTGCTTTTTTTCAAGTCGTAATTAATATTTTATTCAAAATAATTATCAAATAAACTAAATTACATTTACTGAGGTGGTTTCTGTTTTATTTGGGAAAATGTATATTTTTGCTAGTCACACAGTAAAAGTAGCTTTAACTGGGTCGTTAGCATCCTCGGGACCTGGTTAGAGCAGTTGAATAGGGTCCTTGTGGTCTTTTTGTGATGGGGCCTAATATGACATTTTTTCAGGGGGCCCAGAATTACTGGCGGCACCCCTGACAGTAGCATCTCTGTTAGACTGCATACCTGTCTTCCCCAGCTGTGTCCAGGGTGGACAGCACCAGGCGTACCAGGCACCTGTCAATGACAGATGGACCAACTAACCAAAGAACACAGTGGATGATATGACTGGGCCTCACAGCATCAACAGACACTGGCAGCCAGCACCCAAACACCAGCTCATAAACACTCCAATCTGTCATTGTGTTTGAAGTTATCATCTACATTTTTGAGCAGTAGCCCTTAATTGCAAAATGCTGCATATTGTGGCTTAGGGCCAATGTGTTAAAAACATTTTTTAATTGAAAGTATATTTGAATGTATAATGCAGTAAGGAAGGATGCATAACAATCACTTATTGTATATACAATCATATCATAGTATAATGGAACCATTACGCAGTGTACCACAGACAAAACAGGCTTATATAAACCACAGTCAACCTTAAAGGTTATGACCTTTTAAACTAAATGCAAACCAACTACAACACAAGTGCACCTGAAAACGTGCAGACTTGGTAGCCTGGTGTGCCAGATCCGATGGCGAATGCGTGACTATCAACGCTCTTTAGACATACACTACCGACTGGGAGCTAGTGTCTGCTAGTGAATTGGCCAATCAGAAGTTCAGAACCCACTCAGACTGGTTGCAAATTCTAGGTACCAAGCAATAACTGTAATTCATTATTTTAAAGTGAAATTATAATTTGTATTTCTTTCTCTATAGTTTAAAAAAACAGAGTGAATCACTCAGGCCACATTGGCGCTGGCACCATGCTATAGAACATGATTGATTGTGCTGGCTGACCAGTAGATAAATAAACAAGATTCAAGTCCCAACCCAATCTCCACAAGATGCCAGTGTAGTAAATTCACCCCAAGTCCTCTGACTTAGTTTTTGCTGTGGTCAAATGCCAAAGAGGGATTCAATGTGCACTTTTTTTGTCCACAACTTCTGGACCTTCCACCTTTCAATTCAACACCTTCCAATTCCTACAGAAAGTCTGACTCTACAATATTGCTGGGTTTTAATGATGCTTCCATCGCATTTCGGGAATAGGGTGGATTTTCCTAATGTGGACCATTGCCTAATGTGGGACACCTAAGCTCCAGTGGCTCTGGCTCCTCCCTGAACTAATGAATGTCAGTGAAACTATTGTAAAAGCAAAAAGGTCAAGCGTTCAACACTACATTTCACTGTACCACATTTGGCGGCTGAACATTAAGAAGTTGCAAAAAAGGTCCCACATTAGGGCAATCCACCACCCATCACTTAAGCAGTCGGCACCGACTGCATATATCTAGTTGCTTGTGATATGATTTCAGACAGCTTTGTTAAAAATAGTGATGGCCTCTTCATCATCCTACTTAACATTCCATCTGAGGGATGGGAGAGCCCCACTGACTCTAGGTCAGTTGATGCCAGATGCAGTGTGGGCACATATTCCATACACTGACCTGAGAGCTGTGACTACTGTGCTGCCATTGCCAGCGGTTTCCACCAGAGTCTCCAATGCCTTCATGGCTGTCTCCTGCTGCCCACTCTGTCCATACATGAGGATCTCAGGCACGGAAAAGACAGTCCATTCGTCTCTATATTGTAGGTTGTATGTACTTCAGTAAGAATCAGAAACCGTCACTTGGGGTCCGCGTTGGCCGAGTGTTTATGGACACTGCACCCAACGCGACCCCATTCAGGTTAGTGGCGCTGTGTTTACCGCAGCGTCCGCAGTGTCGCGAGTTCGACTACGCTCGTCGACTTGTCTGCAATGTCTACCCCGATCTCTTCATCCCAGTTTCCGACTAATCCTATCCAATAAAAGATCGAAAAACTGCGCTGACACCGGAAAAAATAACTTTAGAAGAATCAGAAACCGCCACTCACACTACAGTGCAGCGTGTGAGGTGGCTGGTGCTTTTGTCAGTGTTAAGAAGGGAGACAGCTACAGGAACAAAACTGTTTCTTGATCTGGCAGTTCTGTGGAGCAAAGCTCTGACGCGCCTGCCAGAGGAGAAGGTGTTGTGCGGGGTGAGAGGGGTCAGATGCATGTTCCCTGCCCTCCCCTTGACCCTGGCTCCGAAAAGATTGTGGATAGCGGGTAGGGAGGATCCGATTATCAGCTTGGCTAAGTAAATACAAGTGCAAATAAGGAGACATGTACAACGGCTGTGTTCCATTTCACGTACTTCTCAAAGTGCACTCCGCTTCCATGAGTGCACAAATTTCCAGCAGAGAAGTGCTGTTCCAAATGGAATACTTTGTGGGGAACTAAACGGGAATAGCGGCCGCACAGCATCACATCATGCCTGCCAATATCACCCACTACACTAATAAGTAACCTCACATGTAATTTGTGATTCGCATCGCATTAATGTGACAGTTCACTATAAAATAAATAAGATAGAAATGAAAAGTCACATTTTTACGGCATTGAAGCCGTCATAACAGAGCCCACAACCACCGCTGTCTTCGGTCTGGATTGTTTTGAGACTTTTGCCATCATTCACTTCAAATTTGAGCTATTCGGAGTGCACCATCTGAGTACTTATGGTGCACTTCATTTAGCCACTTTTGAATCGGAACAGCACTATGCACTGCAACAAAGTGCTGAAATATGCAAATTAGAACGGACCCAATGTGTCATTCAATGTGATGCTGTATAAAGCAGCACCTATGTTCAATACTACTTCAAACAATGGCTTACCAGGGGTGTAGAATGATAGACTTGAAAAACGTCTATATAACACAGACAACCATGTTGGAGAATGGAATGAAAATAATGACCTGGTGTTTGATATGACAAATAGTTGATCAGACAGATGTACCTCCAATGCCATCTGAGCAGCTAGACGCAGCAGACCAGAGGCTGCATCGTCACAGGCTAGGATGTGCTGGCCCTTGGTAGCACTGCACCCAAGTGCCTTTAGGGATGCTGTAGCTGTTAACAATACGACCGTGGTTATAAACAGACCACAGATTGCATATAGACTTTCAGGATGTCTACCCACAAAGTCCGATGACTCTCTGTGCGTTGCCCAATGTGGGTGAACTTTTGTGCAGGGCTCCAAACCAGTTGAAGGAACGAAAACGAAAACTGAAAACGAACAGAATTTTATGAGGAGCGGAAAAAAAAAAACAAAAAAATATTTTTTCAACTGTTCCGGAACAGAAACGGAACATTATGAAATCCACAAAACCGGTTGAAAACTTTTTTTTTTCGTTCTCTATATATTTGAACATATCATATGTCTAGGAGACTTGGTTGTGCATTCATCTTTCACTGTCAGTCATCAAGCCCCGTGCATCTGGGGCTCCATCTTGTGGACAGACGAGGAAGCGAATGTAATGCCGTTTTAAAGCCGGTTTCATGTTAATACAGTTGCACTGAAGTTTGAAAGTCCTCCAAATATATTTTGTATGAACTATATCTAAACTTAACATTGCACAAAATAAGGAACTTTAAGAACAAACACATTTTTTGTGTTCCGAACCGGTTCAGGACCGGTATTTTGGTGGCGAAACGGTTCCGAGAACGAAAACGTTAAACATAGGCCTGGCTGAACCGTTTGAAACTGAACTTTCAGTACGGTTGAATTCAAGATGGACAAAATTTTGTTTGACCTTTAACTTCTGACCGGATGCATTTGTGCCAGATTCTGTGTGTTAATGCTCTAGGGCAGGGCTATTCAACTTGTGCAGTCCAGCATCTGCTCCCGCCCCTGGCCCATTGGGCTTCTGACAATGCGGCCCTCTGAGCAAAGTAGTTGAATAGCCCTGCTCTAGTGTAGGTTATCCATGAACTGATAAGATTTTGAAGGCCAAGACAAGAGGGTTGAATTCAAACTGGCCTTTGTTTGGTCCAGTCTGGCCAGTATTGTACAAGGCCCCTGTGACGTCACAATGTGATGTCATTCATTGATTTTCGTTAATCATTTATTTCATAATGTACAAAGATTTGGCTCGAATCTTGGTCATGCCGGACTGTGTCTTTGCGTGTCTGTCTGATGTCCTGTGCTGGTCCATCTTTCTATCTATGATTACGGTGTGTACCTTGCTGTGTGTTGCGCTCTTGGACGGCCAGTTTGTAAATGCTGAACTGAGTGAAGATGTTGTTGGGGTCACATCTCTCTGCCTCCTTGATAGCTTCCTTGGCCTGACTCATACAGAGTAGGGGTTGGGGCACAATGTCAGTGTTGTCTCACTTCAATATCCACTGAGCCATCATACAGTGAGTAGTGACTGAGATGCGTTAATGTAGGGCTGAAACTAACCATTATTTTGATCATCGATTAATTGGCCATTTTTACTGACGATTAACTGATTAATCTCAACATTGTTTTTGTTGCTGTGGGACTTAGCAGTGTCCAAAAGAATGGGTGGGGCCATGACGCTGGGAATGAAGAGCTACATATAAGAAAACGATGAATTACTGTTGATTAATCGATTATCAAATTAGTTGGAGATTAATCACTTGCAGTTCCACTTTAATGAAACCAAAAGATCTACAAAGTGTAAAATATGATTTTCACATCACTAAAGGTAGCAACTTGATAGCGACTTATAGCAAACTGACGTGTGAAGTGTGCTCACCTTCTCCAGTTGGTTGCTGAGCAGTAGACAGGAGGCGCGGTTCCTTTGGAGCTTGGCGAGGTTCTCCTCGGTCTGTCCAGCCTGATAGAAACTCAGGGAGTAGTTGTACCACTGGAGTGCGTCCATGTAGCTTCCTGCCTGCATGGACCGCAATCGTCGAGAAATGTTTTTGCGCAACACTTCTCTAGTGAACGTGTTTTGCATCGTGAGTTACTGCCCTCAAGAAGCAGATGTAGGTTCCTAAATTGCAAAACAGACAGGTTCAAACATTCAATGGTTCCTTGGTTAATACAATTGATAAATAGTAGGTAGGTATTTTTAATTTGATGATTATTTTTCATTATTGAATTATATGTCTCATTAAACTGGAAGGCTGTTCCTATTAACAATGTTTATCTCTTTTATTGTTCTTTTGTGTTATTGATTATTCTTGTATGTTCCTTTGTTGTTTACTACGTCCAATATCCAACTGATTATGAATCACATCCGCTCATGTCCACGCATAATTCCACTCCTTGTCTTAGTGTAAAACGGGTTATAGTGTTTAACAGGTTAAACACTATAACACACATAGTAATTTAGTTACAAACATGGTTTTGGTTCATGCCAAGTGCCATGAATACAATATGATGGCAATTGGTTGAAGTACCTCAAAAAGCTTAGCAGCCTTATCCCACAGCAGGACATGCAGGGTGGAGAGAGAGTCAGTGGTCAGTTGCTTGCCTGTGTAGTGACCTGCAAACAGCAGCAACATGTCAGAATAGTATATTAATTCCAAAGTGTTTAAGCATTGAATTTCATATTTGTGTGTGTGTGTGTGTGTGTGTGTGTGTCTTTCATTATTTATATATTATAAATGGAAGAGAATGTACATAGATTTTTTTGATAATATTCAAACTACTGAAAGGGATTACTTTTCAAAAATGTAACGTCAATTTAAATTATTTAAACAAAAACTCAAATGTGTTTTAAGGGGTCATTCAATGGTTGTCCGAATTTTTGTTTCAGTAACGGAAATAGAGAGAAATGGCCAGAAATTGTTTTGGTTTTTAATTTGCTTTTCAGAATTGGAAAAAGATTTAACATAAGGTAAATTAACCACATTCCCTTAACCTAATTGGACATATTCCGAATTGTCCTTGAAAGTATATTGAATTAATGACACAGCACGATGCATTAAAATGATGAACAAGTACAGCAATTGAATGAAAGATGGTAAGCTTGTTTGGAAATTATAGTTAATATAGTGTTATAGTTATATGTTTCACTTCTAAACAAACATTTCATTGTTATTCAGGATTCAAGATTTTATTTTATTTATATTCCATTCATATTCACCCTAGATTTAATGTAATTCATTTTAAATATTATGTGATGGTTTGAACAAGCTACCAGTGATGATGTCCTCTGTCTTCTGCTTGGCCAGTAGGTCCTTTCCTCTCTGCAGCAGCAGTTCAATGTGCAACACTGATGCCTCGCTGATATCAGGGGACGCCTCAAAGTGTTGACACACACGCTTCATGTAATCCAGAGCCACTGTTTCTCTGGAAGAACACATAGGACTGAAGAGGGTGTGACACTTGATACTTGTGTATAGCTTACCTTGCTACTTCCAGGCTCCAGCCCACCATATTTGTGGTCAGACGTGGTGTGAGCGCAACTGTCCACTCACACATGCTTGTTGTACATTCAAGCTGCAATCGGTTTGGAATAACAATCGTATTATTGTGTTCAGACGATTTTAAAAATAAGAAAAATTGTCATATCTGATATGTTTGTTGTTAATACATTTTAAAGCAATACAATCAGTAATTGTGAGTTCATGTGAGGTTTTATGGGTGAAAAATATATAAAAAGATAAAATATGAATTTTATGAAACCTAAGACCAAGGGTGAGTTGTCTGTACCTCATCCCAAAAAGGTCTTGGAATAAAGAAAATATATTTTTTTAATTATGTAATTTCTTATTTTATTTTTTCTTTTTCTTCAGGAAATTGAGAAAAATGATATATTTCAAAGACAAAAATCATTTTGCATTTTCATGCAAAAAAGGAAAAAAAAATGTACACATTCATATTGCTAAAGAAAGGAAGACATATACTGCATTTACTAACAGTGAGCATTGTTATCTCTCTTTTACTTCATCTATAAATGCACATGGCAGCCACAACCCATCCACTCTTTTCACTGCAGAGTTCTGCATGACAGTGAGATAGGTATGTTACAGCAATTGGAATTGTCCTATGGTGAACCAGCTGTATTATGAAGGGAAATACCGCCTGCAGCCAAGGCGGCACTCCAGACATCTCCGGTAGTAGTGGGAATCAAGGACAGGCCTAGCAGCAGCTAGTTGACATGCTTGTTACAACTTTGGCCATATCAACAAGTGGTGGGGTGTCGAATGGTAGCATCTGTGAGTGTGTGTGTGTGTGTGTGGGGGGGGGGGGGTCAGCATTTGATACCTATCCTTAGATATTAGCTGTTTCACTGTGCTCAGACACACTTGGAGAGGTACATCTGACTCCAGCTGCTCGTCAACTCCTGTGGCGAAAGTAGAATTGACACATACGGCCTCAAAAATACAATGCTGTGAGAAACATTTAAGTAGATGTCCAGCAAGAGTTATTGAGAGAGAGGGAGAAAGAGAGGAGAGTGGGGTTGAGAGAGAAGGCGAGAGGGGGAGAGAAAGAGAGATGGGGAAAGAGGAGAGAGATGGGGAGAGAGGGGAAAGGGAGAGAGAGAGCGAGAGAGTGTGAGAGGGGAGTAAAAAACAGGAGAAAGAGTGAGCGGAGGAGAGAGAGTGAGAGAGAGTGAAAGAGAGAGAGGGAGAGAAAGAGAGAGAGGTAGAGAGAGACAGAGAGAGAGAGAGAGAGAGAGAGAGAAAGAGAGAGAGGGAGGGAGGGAGAGAAAGAGAGAGAGAGAGAGAGAGACATAGACAGAGACAGAGACAGAGAGTAGATTTTTTGTTACCTGCTGCGAGAGTCTGGTCATTGGCACCAGAGTCCAGGAGTATGCAAACTTTGAGGAAGAGCCCAGCAGCAGTGGAATATTCCTGTTCCACAGTGTGTGTGTGTGTGTGTGTCCGTCAGTCTCATCCTAGATAGCTATCCACATGATGAATTTGGCAGGTGGAGCTGAAGATATTATTGGAGGAATGCTACATTTTTTTTTTACTCGTTTTCCGTTTCTCCCCTGCTCAGCTCTCCCCAACGCTCAACGACAGATAATCGTATCTACTCTATACCGACCCTCTCTCTGGAACCCCGGGAAAGCATTTGTTTGGAGGAACGCAGGAAAACATTCTGAACTGCAGTATACATTACTGTAGTCTGATCTTTTAATCTTAAAGATCAGCTTTAATTGTTGAATGGTTACATTTGATTCATGGTGAATATATGGAGAGTAGACATATATTTTACTCTTAAAATGGCTAAAATATATTGGTTTTTTTGTTTGTTTTTAGAATTATTTTTTCTGGGGTATCATGAACATTATAATAATGACTCAGTTCAATTAAGCATACAATTCAGCATAATCTGAACATGACTAGACTCACCCCAACAGAGTCTTGCTGTCTTCCAGTATGAAATAAAAATGTAAATTTGCTGTAATGATGAGTGGGACATAGTGGTGACTTTTTAGGATGGCCAACTTTTTAGACCTTGCTAAACACCAAGTACAAAAACATTATACAGTAGGAATGAAATATAGAGCTAGTTGACGCCAGGGAATTAGTACAGTATTACAGACAGTGTGACGGTGTGTTGCCATAACCTTGTTAGCTAGGTCCACAGCATTCAGGGCTTTGTCAGCAAACGTGTGACAGTCCCATTCCAGGTAAACAGTGGCGAGGAGCCGCAGCACTCTCGCCTGCCACAGAGGTGGAAACACAGAGGAATGAAAAGGGGAAGAATTAACATTCTAAACTGGCTTAGGAGCAGCAGTCTGACCCACTGCACCATACGGAAACGTTTATATATCCAAGTAAAAGTTGTCATTACTTTGTACCAGGGCTTTGAACCGATATTTTTTCCAATCGGTTTGTTCTGAATAGAAACAAAATTATAACGTTTCCAGTTCCACGGTGAGTTCCACCAATAAATTGACATTCCCGAACTGGTTAGAACAAAAAATATTGTTCCCGGAATGGTAAATTTCGTTCCCCTTAGCTTGGAACAAGTTGTGCCAGGCGGTGTTTCAATTCAAGTCGACGCTCATCGCGGGCGTGGCTGGGAAGGGAAGGCGCACGGCGGCAGAGACTGGCGGAGCAGCGGACAGCGGCGGCATGGGGGGGTACTTGCCGGCGCGGTGGGGGCAGGGGGCTGGGAAGGGACGGCGCATGGCAGTGTTTCAACAAAAACTTTGAGGAACGAAATAAAACTGGTATTAACCGGTTACCATTATTTTTAAATAAGTGTTCGGGCTCGCAACGTTTCCAGTTTCATTTCTGTTCCCTGGAAAATACTAAAAGTTCCCAGTTTTCGTTCCTTGGA
>OMKY01209504.1:0-16118 GCA_900302395.1 Bregmaceros cantori | reverse complement strand
CCATTAAACAAAAATAATTTGTCCAAAAATATTAATAGATTAAATCTATATTTTGTATTTTATATCTTCATTTTATATCTTTAATATCATTATAATACATCTAAATAAATAATATATATATATATTTCCAACAAATAAATTACGGCTCCAACATGGAGTCTTAGTATAACAGGTCTTGCCCGTTCCTCTAACCTCAACCCTGCCTCCTTTATAGGCCACTAACAACAACTAATCAAAAACTGTAGGTATTTTTTCCACTACGCCGAGATTGAGATTGATTGAAAATCTCGATCTCCTCTTTCTTCTCTCTTAGTCCTCCATTAAAGGAGTTCTGTAACCAATCCTAATTACCGTCCATAACTGGGCAATCAAGGTTGAAAGGTAGTTAGGTAAATAGCTGCTATATTTCTCAAATGAAAATCTAAAATCAATCACTTTTGTGAAGTGCCTCGAGGCAGCTTTGGCTGCGATTTTGGCGCTATATAAAAATCTGTTGAGTTGAGTTGAGTTGAGACAATTTATGAGGAAACAGTAACACTTTTTAATTACCTGCGCTGAGCAGGTTATGTTTTCGGTCGCGTTGGTTGGTTTGTCACCAAGATAATGACACACGGAACAAGTGATTGGATTTTGGTGCATTTCTGTAGCATATAAGTAACATAACATAATAGCCTCTAGTTTGACAGCTTACAAACCGCAGCAACACACAGCAGCTGCCTCCAGTCTACTGCGTGGTACTAACACAACTCAGATAGTGTAGCGGTTAGCCCTACTGCCAAACTGGACACGTGGGCGTCCCACGTCTGGCAGATCACAAAGATATTTATTTTTATGACTATAATCCTGCGTACCACCAAGCATGAACAAACGGAACAAGTGATTATATTTTGGTGCATTTCTGTAGCATATAAGTAACATAATAGCGTCTAGGTGTTTTTGGAATCAGTGACCCCAAGGCTTTTGGTTTGCACTCTCTGAGTGCGTCTAGTTAATTAATTCCCTCACGTGCTGCACTCAGAATACAATCTATTACCGTCTGGCCCACGTTACCGCATCCCAGTAAAAGGAAATGGTATCTGAACAGATACACGTTCTGTTCCACTTTCTGTCAACCTGCTGAATTTGGGCTGTTGATTTTGGTTCAGGTGTTACATGTGGTGCAGTGGCATGCTTGCACTGTTGCCACGGACGTGTTTGCGAGCATGTTTTTGTGTTTTCTCTTTTCTTCAAGATAGGACAAGAGAAAGAAGCAGTTGAATTGAGCAAGAGAGAGATTTCAAAAACAGAAAGGACAGGCTTTACCTTTCTGAGGGAGTTTGGGCAGAACCCGTGGTCCGAGAGTAGATTTGGTAGTACTGTGACAGAAAAAATAGATGTTGGTGGTCAGATAAACATGAAGAGAACAATCCGCTAACAGGAATCATTCAGATGATTACAGTGGTCCAATGAAAATGAATGGGGTATGAAAAAACAGAATACGGGTTTGGCGAGTAGTTCCCGGTAAGAATCTTAGGCTAAGTATGTCTTCCAATGTTGTTGCGTCGCTGTGTTCTGACTTATTTTTTTAACTTTAATGGGAGTATACACCTATCGTGGTATTTAAAAAATGATTGTGGTAACTTGCTCTGTGCTATTAGGGACGAGCGATCACATCGAAGGAAGCACGTCCGCTTCCAAAACGCATCACAACCAATGCGATGCGTCCTTGGGAGGAGGTTATTATACGTAGTGGGAGCGGCCTCCCCCACTAGCGTGCCGACTGGCGTGGCTGCGCGCACCTGCATATCACGCACACGCATCTGAGCATTCGTGGACACGACTGAGGTTGACACTTGCATCAAATGTGCACGGTTGATACACACCTCAATTTAAACATGAACGAACAAAAAGTAGATGGGGGTAGAAATGGTCCGTTCAAGTTCACCCTCGTTACAGAGACCTCGCAAATCCCACCGCACACACACACACGCACACACAGCGAAGAAGCCCGCGTTGATAAACACACACGTGTGCATGATCTGCTGCTGGGCACGGTCGTGCACGCGTATACACGCGCGTGCACACCACGGTCCACTGGATTCTCTACGCGTGCGTATATGCATGCATGACCGTGCCCAGCAGCAGATCATGCACACGTGTGTGTTGATGTGTGTGTGTGTGGTTGTGTGTGTGTGTGTGTGTGTGTGTGTACGCACGCTCACGCGCGGCAATTCCCGCGTGTCACAAGCTCCGCCAGGAGGCGGAAGCATAGCGACGCGCTTCACCTGAAATGGCAGCAGGCTTCCTTGCCTGACGTCACAATCTCGTTCCCCATTACAAGTACAAGTCGTATTTTCTAAATGTCAGCCCCCAACTCGTCTATAATCCTGAATGAGCCTTTTCTCGGCTCTGTGAACTGTGCAAAGCAAAATGTATGACGATGTAGGCACGGAAACAGGATGAAACACAAAAGCCAAAATAGAATAGAAAAGACTGAGCATGATTTCTGACCCTACCCTTGTATGATAGAGCCTCAGGAACATCACCCTGTACAAGAGCAGCCCCAACCGCACCCCCAGTAGTGAGAAGCTATTGTGAGCTATATAACTGCTATTGTAGATTTGAGTCGCTATTCTGGTTGACAAGCGTTCTAATTTGATTTATTTTAATTAGTTCAGTCACTGCTTTCTAGTTGAAAAACACCATATGCATATTCTGTTAATCTGCGTTATTAATATCGATATAGGGACCTTTGTTGTTGCTGGAGTCCTTCAAATTTGTTTGCAGGTGAGCTCCTGCTTCCTGCTGGAGAGGTAAAGTCACTTCCTGAATGACATGGGAGAGAATGAGATGTTAGTGCCACATTTTTCATAATATTTAATAAGCTGAACTTTGCACCGAACTCCCGTATGCAAAGTGCATAATTGTGGATATGATTTTTCCTTAATTAAAATTGTTATCTGTGAGTCATAGACCCACTCACAGACACCACCCACCCTTTCCGTGGAGTCCAGGAATCACAGGACTTGGGGGGTCAGAGAGGGTCCGCTTGTGTTCGGGAGGTGGTGGCGGGGGTCTTTTCTTGAGGGTGGAGCTTCCTCCTGGTGTTCCACATGGGGCGGGGCTAAGTGGTAATGAGGTGGGTGGTTCGGCTGGGCCACCTGTCAGTGGAAGGCAAAATTACTACTTGTAACAAACTAAATAAAATAAAATTGCAGGTATAAATGGAACCAACAAAGCATCCAGTCTATCCCGAGGCTCCACCCCTCGAGTGCCAATCATATTCACACTGATATTTACTGTGCACATACTATGTAGAAGACTTTTTTTTTCCATTTTGCAACTATGTCTCGATGTCGTTGGCAAGGAGCAAAGGTTCTTTTGAAATTAAGATCGAGCAAATACGTCACATGCTAGAGAATCGACCTCAGGTGTCAGCCACACCCCGCTTATGCGGGCTCCGCGCACATCACGCACGCGCCTCTGAGCACTCGTGGACACGACCAAAGGTTGATTCTTGTGTCAAATGTGCACTGTTGATACGCACCTCAATTTAAAATAAGAGATAAAAGAAGATAGGTGGTAGAAATGGAGAATATAAAATAATTATTCAAGTTCACCCTTGTTACTGTGGCAACCTCAGAGACCTCATAAATCCCGCCACACACACATACACACACATAAACACACAGAGCGAAGCAGCCCGCGTTGATAAGCACACGCGCCCAGACGTGTGTGTGCGCACGTATGTATATGAAGCTTTGCCTGTGTCTGTGTGTGTGCGCGTGTGTGCATGCTTCGCTGCTGGGCATGCCCGTACACGTGCATATGCGTGTGGACTTTAAAATATGTTATTTATTTGCCTGGATGACATGTTCACATTCCTGTTGACTGTGTATAATAAATAACTTATAACATAACATTCCCAAACAGGCGTCCGGTTCCACATCATTATTATTTATTTATTTTGAAGGAGCAGTGGAAAAAAAAAACACAAAAATGGCATAAATTCTGAGTTTTTACATTGACTACATTTGTTTCAACTAAATAAATACATTAATTATATCAAAGTTCTGTCATAGAGTTCTAGTTCTCTAGGTGAAAGGTACTTGGTCCTACCTTTCCTACAGGAGGCAGGTGGCCCTGGGACGTCCGGCCCAGGGGAGAGAGGGTTGTCGGTGGAGCTGCTGAAGACGGGGTTGGCAAAGGCACCATACGACAGGCGCTGCTTGTCGCGGTGCGGTGCAAAGCCTCCGGGCAGGCCCAGTTTGTCTTGGGAGGAGGCGCTGGAGAAACTCTGACAGAAGCTCTGCGGACGAGGCGAGCGATCCTTCTTCACTGGACTGCACTGGGGAGCGAAAACACAAGTCTTTAAATGCATTACTATGTAGCAGTTCGCATTTCTAGGGGAAATTCTATGCACACTTGACACTCTGTGACACGCTGTGTCATCCAGTTCCATAACTGCATTGTGATGTCAGAGACACACCCACAGCACTGTCTGCCAAGACACAGCATTGTGATGTCAGAGACACACCCACAGCACTGTCTGCCAAGACATAGGGTGTTCCATTGTCCACTCCCATTCTGATTTGACTCTTGAAGAATAAAGAGCTTTTTATGATAGAGGCTGTGTCCCTCCTTTACATACATACCTCTACAACTAAAACAATTCTGTTGATGACAAGTATAACTGTAACAAGACATAATATATGTTACGAGTCAGCGGAACCCGAATCTGCTCTGGAGGATTCTGATAGTCCAGATGTCGAGATGAGTACCACGTCTGAAGACGAATTTGTGGACTGAATCCAAGATTAGATTGTGAATGTTTATTGTATTTCCTTTGCGATAAAGGCACAATTTACAATCTTATTAATGGTTAATCAATTAAAGGGCGGGTGTTGAAACCCTCATCTATCTACCTCTCAGGGTTATTCAAATTATCATATTGAATTGTAACAAGAAGAGGATCTTTACTTTCTAGGGGGAAAAAAAATCGTCATTACATTCTGAACATGTCTCTTTGTGTCTTTGGCAGTTATTATGTAGTTCTGTAAGACATCTGTAGAAGTCCATGGCGATGAAAGAATTAATAACTAAAGTTTCAGGATTCTACTGTATTTCCAATTATTCCCAACATTGTTTTGAGCAAGGTTTAACTAGCAGAATTATCTTATTTCAAAATCGTCAACAACAGGTTTGTCATCTATAACACAATGTGGTGCTTGAGAACAGGTAATATGTTAGGAATGTGGTATTTTGGTAAGTTGGTATTTTCCATTACAACATGAATTGACAGCTACCTTGTCATCCAGCTCGTCATCGCTATCGTCCAACTCGTCCAAGCGTAGGTTCCAGTCGTATTCCACGTGAACATGCGGGTTGAACCTGCCAGAGGCCGCCTCCAGCAGCTAGTGAGGAAGGGGAAAAAGAGCAAAAGACAGACATTTGTTTGGGCCATCGTCATTTTTACTTGAACACACACGTTTAAAACACGTTTGCAGCTCTACAGAAGTTCTCATGGAAGGCACCTACTGGCTCTTCACACTGGTTGTTCCTCAGTCTCCTCGCAATGTCTAGAGCCGTCTCACCGCCCTGATTGGCTGGAGGGGGTCAGAAAAGGAATGCATTACATGACATCAAAAGTTGTGGTGGCTGTGGCTCTTGGTTAAAGAGACTATAAATAAAAATGAAGCGGATATGAAGGACAAGGATTTTTCTCCCATGTCTAATGTCAATCTCAGTTCTCTGTTCATCAGCTTCGTTCCTCAGCAGTATGCAGATCTGACAGCGCTGATAACAGTGGGTAGATCGTAGACAATGGGTTCTGGAAATAGGACAAAATAGGGCTTGGGCACACAATGTCATGAGTTGGGGGTGAAAGAGCCTACTCTCCAATGCTAGCTTATAACATTGTTTTTTCACCAAAGGCTTTAACAATGGCTGTGTCCGAAAGCGCTCCCTATCCCCTACTCCTTACGCCCGATATAGTGCACTCACTTATAGTGCACAAAAGCAACTCAACACCGGACACTAGAGTTGACGGCGTCAAAATTATTATAAAATATAATTTAATATAAATATAAAAATATAATTATAAAAATCATCAGAAAAAGTCAGGTGTACTTACATTTGTCGCAGTCGGTCGCTATTGACTCCCGCTGCGCCATTTTTTTTTTGAGTTTAGCTCATTTTTAAAACGTCTCGCAATGCGTTATGGGTTATATTGCTTCGTCTAGAATACATCCGATGCTCACTACTTTTTGCGGTGCATTGTGGGATACCTTCAGTGCACTATATAGGGTACATGGAGAATTCGGACCCCCTACAAAATGGCGTGCGGCCCATATAGTGCACTATATGGGGGATAGGGAGCGATAGGGGTGGATGGACCAAAAAAAGGAAAAGATTAATCGCTGCCAATTAAACAATTCTCAAATTAATTCGATTAATTCAATAATTAATTAAGTCCGAGCCGGGATTCCAACCACCAACCTTTCAATTTTCAACACTCTGGTCATTGTGAATGGAAGCTCTCCCAACTGAGCTATAGCCAGGAACACGTTTCCCAGTATGACATCCTTGATTTAAGTTCACTTTGAAGACACTCGTCTGCTGAAGCCAAAATCTGCATACCGATGTCAATGGACGGCTTTCCTCTCAGCAGCAGCTTGAGACACTGGGGTTTCTCATACAGACAGCAGTAGTGCAGGGCAGTGTTACCGCCTTCTGTCTGCCGGTCCAGGTTCCCACTGGAGAATGGAGACAGTGAACACATGGCAGTGGTGGAAAGTAACAAATTACATTTACTCACATTAATGTAATTAATTACTTTTTATGAGTAATTTGTAATTTTCTGAGTAGTTTTTGAAATGTGTAATTTTTACTTTTACTCAAGTCCATTTTTACCTTAGTACTTTTAACTCATTACATTTGAGTGTCCTCACATTACTGATTACAAAACATAGTGGTGGATGGTGAACATTTTTAATTTGGGCGGAAAGTTAAACGCGAGCCAGAACCAACGGATCGTCCATGCATCGCACATCACACAAAGCTGTAATTTGAATATTGATAAAAAATATATATTAAAAAAAAACTTGTGCTGATTTATGACTCATTTTTTTGCATTAAATAATTGAAAGTAACTTTTACTCATTTTACTCATTACATTTTAAATTAAGTAATTTTGTACTTTTACTTGAGTAAATTTTGAGATAGGTAATTTCACTTTTACTCTGAGTACAATTTAAGCAAAGTAAAGATACTTTACTCAATTACAATATTTCAGTACTCTTTCCACCTCTGACAGACGGAGACTTGTAATGTTCCTTCTTCCGGTGGAAGAATCACTCCAGGGTGGGATGAATCCAGTCACTAGTTTATTAACAAGAACTGACAGCTCTCCACTCAAGTACAAATGTTGATAACAGAGAGACGGGAACAGGACGCAGAAAACATCTGTACGCCATTAGCTGGTCCCCGAATCTGGGGAAGAAGGGCGTGGTCTTCAGGTAACCCCTCTAAGAGGTGGTCACGTGATAGCGTGCTAACACACACGAACACACATATATATAATAACATAATTGTATCAACATCCAATATATTATCCTACCATAACACATTACAATATTATGTAAAATACATTTAGATTAATTATATTAATATGTACATTGGAGTGTTACATACTTCACTCAACTTTTGTTTTGAGTTTCTGTTTGTGATGTAAGCTCCTTGGTGAGCCTGCAAGTGATGCTATGTCGTTTCTAGCATATGTTTCAAACACTGTATGACAATATAAATATGTCAATAATCTGTTTTTTCAAATATAAAAAGATATGTTTTAAACTCAATCATGTGTGTGGGGTGAAAAAGCATGTGGGTGAATATCATAAAAATCTCATATCATATATGAGGGTTATTCAACTGGCGGCCCGCGGGCCAAATCCGGCCCGCCAATCTTTTTTTGTTTGTGGCCCCCAGAGCAATCCTGAAAAAAAAAAAACTTTTTTTTTCTTTTTGGGTCAAACATGTTTTATCTTTCCGGGATGATGTTACTTACCACACCATTGTCGCATAGAATTGAAGCCCTTTTAATGTGGAGTATGCTACTTTAACTAAAAGTTATGAAAATGTGGCAGTTTCGCTAAGGTGTACAAATATGCCTGAGATTACTGAAGCGTGGTCCGGCATCTTCTTCGGCCCCTGACCCATTAGGCTTCTGACAATACGGCCCTGTGAGCAAAGTAGTTGAATAGCCCTGTCATATATCATATCATGATATTCGGCTGCTATAAAGTCAATGGATTGCATTCCTCAACTAGATTTAAATATGACATCAACATTTTGGGGGAGAAATATAAAACAGTTCTATTTAAACAGTATCGTTTCTACACACTTTTTAATAAAAAGTTTACATAACTAACCATTTGGGACTATTAATACTGAAACCCTTCACAGGAAATCACACAGTGTGCCCTTACAGAACCACAACAACCTGCCTACTGTTTCCACACACACACACACACACACACACACACATGTATCGTGTGTGTGTGTGTGTGTGTGTGTGTGTGTGTGTGTGTGTGTGTGTGTGTGTATGTGTGTGTGTATGTTGTATAAGATTTCCCCCGGGGCATCCAGCAAATCCGACAAGTATCACGACAAGAGATCAAGAGACCAGCCTCACTGAATGCAAAGGCCCAGTGTCTCAACCTCCGCGTCCGCCAAGACTGTTGATATCCCGGGGTGTTTGCAATGGGCCTGAACCAATACCTTTGAGTTTCGGAAGGGGGCCCAGACACACCAAACCTTCATTAGACCATAGCATGGGGAGACCAGACAATCACATCAACACCTTGACATAACCCGTGAAATCAGATGTCCGCTTCTGTGCATGGACATTGTACATGTCCGTTTTTGTGCATGTGTGTGTGTGTGTGTGTCTATACACTGCATGTATGCCAGGAGATGTTCCCCAATTAAACTATAGTTAGATACACACCTGTTCTGGACCAGGAAGTCGACGAGATGCAGGGAAGTGTGGTCTGAGGTCCGCACACAGTAATGCAGAACTGTCTCTCCACACTCCTGAATATGCATGAATACAAGATACAGTTACATTGCAAAGTACAGCTTACCGCGTCGAGCTGACTGCTAAAGGGATATCCCCGAAATGCGATAGAAGCATCAATAAACCCCAGAAATACTGTAGAGCCATGCTCTCTGTTGGAAGTGTGATAGTGATGTTGAGTGGCGCAGTGGTTAGCATCACAGCTAAAAGGTCCTGGGTTCAAATCCCAACCCGGACAGGTCCTCTCTGTGTGGAGTTTACTTGTTCTCCCCGTGTCTGTGTGGGCTTCCTCCGGGCACTCCGGTTTCCCCCATCACCAAAAACATGTTCTAGTTAACCTGCTCCATTCAGTGCCCCTGGCCAAGGCACTGGCTCAGAGTCTATCACATCCCATTTCTGTTCGACAACACAGTTTATCATAATGAGAGTCAGAGTGAAGATTATTGCCATTGTCAATGATACAGCTCACAGACTAGGAAAGAGTTATTTTTTTGGGGGCTGTATTTTCATTCTTTATTGAGAGAGATAGTTACATGATTGTTAAAAATTCCCCAGGCCCCCCATTTCAGGTAACGTCACTAGGGGTGCAGTTCGGTATAGATCAGTTAGGTTTAAGTAATTACGTGGACGACCAGACCGGAACAAGACGAAGAATACAGAACTTTCACAAAGCCGATGAGCAGACCGGACAACGTGTGTGCATGAAGCTGTGAGTACAATAAATATGGACAACAATATAGTGACTGACTAGGTGGGGGTACTTTGGTATTTAATAATAATGAAAGCGAGATCGATTGGAAGTGCGATCGCTGCGATGGTTGGGGTAGTGCGGTATCGGGCTTTACCGGCGCGGGGTGCAACGACCTTTAAGATCATTGTGTTGGTCCGAGTAATCTCCGCGCCATATGATGAGTGAACGTGTGGTAGCGCTGTGTGCGTGAGTGGAGAATGCGGGTGTGTGTTCATATAGACATGCGAGTGGGAGTGTGGATGAAGTTGTGTGTGTGTGTGTGTGTTTGCGTGCATGCTCACGTGAAGGAGTCAGCGTGATCACGTCTAGGTGCATGTGTGTGCGCGCATGCATGCGCGTGTGTATGTGTGTGTATGGTTGACGGTGCGTACGGCGCGTGCACGTGAAGGAGCCACGGCAGGGTGTAGGTGTGTGTGCTAGTGTGTGTGTTCGCGCGTGCACGTGGATGAGCGCGGTTGCATGTAAGTGTATGTATGGCGTGTGTATGTGTGTGGGAATAAATGAACGGTGTAAGCATGAGTTAGGAGTTAGGTTGAGGGAGAGAAGACTGATTACATATTATAGTAGTAATGTGCCTAGGGGTGACATGCTCATTCAGACTCATTAGATGTAGGGAACATTGATTTGAATGTATGATAATAACAGGACATTGACTTAATAATGTTGAATGTTTCATTGTTGTGGTATGAATACTGATAATACCAATTAATGTTGCAGATACCACGTGTGCCTGTTCTGAATAAAGACATATCAGCGCCAAGTCTGTGTGTGTGGATGTGTTGCCACAATCGAAGAGGTTGGCTTCTGAATAATGATGAAATCGGAAAATGGGATGAAGAGCCTGTGGCCCGTAGGGGTGCAACGGATCACCGTTGATCCGAATTTCGGATCGGAACAGGGGGAACAGTTCGGAACATGCCTGAACCGCGGACTAGGCGCGTGCGTGTGCGTGGCCGCACGGCGCACACCACTACGCTGCGCTCCAGTTTAAAACACGACTCTCCCTGTCCCATACAGCCTCGTGTAGCAGAAACGTGCGCGAGTGTGTGTGTGTGCGCGCGAGCATGTGTGTGTACGCGAGCGTGTGTGTATACGCACACAAGTTTGTCTGCCCGTGTGTGCGTGTGCGCGCGGTCACAGCTGTAGCGCGAGTATTTCAACACTATCTCTCTATCTGTCTCTCTCTGTCGATCTCTCAGTGTTTCTCTCTCTCCCCCCCTCTCTCTTTCTCTGCCTCTCTCCCGGCCGCTCTCCCTCTCTCTCTCTCTTTCTCTCTCTCTCTCTCTCCCGGCCTCTCTCTCTCTCCCTCTCTCTCTCGCGGCCTCTCTCTCTCTCCCTCCCTCTCTCTCTCTCTGTGTCTCTCTCTGCCTCTCTTTGTCTCTCTCTCTCTCTCTCTCTCTCTCTCTCTCTTCTCTCTCTCTCTCTCTCCCCCGTCTCTGTCTGTGTCTGTCTGTGTCTCTCAACCGAATAGTTCAGAAATGCAATAAATCACATAAATGAAGTATAATATGGCAGTGTGTAATTCAATATGATTTTGATAAGAGCAGCAACATATACATGTTCAATTGAAAATAAATAACAATGTTCTCTTTATTACATTTGTAAATATTGTAGCGTGCATTCACTACAATATATAATATGTGGTTATTAATAATATTATTTATGTTTAAAATGTATATTATCCTGATGCACTTAAGTTGAGTTAATGGATTTTAATTCAACAGTTTTTAATAAACAAAAGACAAACTTGTGTTTTAATTTTTGTCTTGTTTTTTTGTTTTCTTTTTTTTTGCGATGATCCGAAAAAATCCGTGATCCGTGAGCTCTGATCCGAGGATCGGTCCGAACCGTGAGTCTCTTGATCCGTTGCACCCCTAGTGGCCCGGGGGACGCACTCTCTAACCACTCTGCCACCACGCCCCCTAGACTAGAAATTTTTGTTGGTATAGGTGCAATGGGTATAGACGAGTTCGGGGGGTATTTCCGGTGTCTGAACGTCACTTCCGGTGTCATTTGCTAGCCGTGTATTTGGCTATTTTTACAACATGTCTATTCGGTGGGAGTTCACACCTACAGGGTTATTTAAAAATTGTGGTGGTAACTTACGGTTTGCTCTTCCTCACCCAAATGCTCTCGTGCGGATCTGTGACCCACAGCGCATGATTTAATAATCATTTCAACTTGTTCCATTTTCTCATTCCTTTTGGAATAACTAGTAGAAGCAGCCAGCCTATTGGTCCAGAAGAACATGTGACCACTCGGTTTAAGTCAGATTTTGACTGTATTTCATCAATATGTATACAAAATTATGAACGGAACGAGTGGGGTGATGTGTAAGGTCACAAACCAACACCTAGTGGTTGGATTTTGAGTTTTGTGTGCTCGGACCTCGGTCCAGTACCAGAGATGGCATAGGCAACAATAAGGCAACGGAAGTGATCTTAAGAATGGAGGGACCAGTGTTTTGCACGTAAACCCGTCTATAAGAATAAATGCATCCTTTTGATTCTTTTTTTTTCAAGTTATTTTTTCCGGCGTCAGCGCCGTTTTCCATCTTTATTGGATAGGATTAGTCGGAAACTGGGTTGAAGAGATCGGGGGTAGACATTGCAGACAAGTTGACGAGCGTAGTCGAACTCTGCGGACGGTGCAGTAAACACAGCGCCACTAACATGAATGGGGTCGCGTTAGGTGCGGTGTCCATATCCACTCGGCCAACGCCGATACAATACAATGCGACCCCCCATCCATTTGATATTCTATACTACACCACACACTCATCTCACAAAGTCAATGCGTGGCTCACTTTTTCCGCATCGGGCAGCGGCTCCAAGAGTTCGGCTCCCTCTGCGTACAGCTTGACAAGGGACAGCAGATCTCGTGAGCGCACTGCGTCATACACCTCCGACACCTGTCCTCCAGGGGTTGCTGTGCTGCGCCGGGTATATTTGTGATTGATGTACTTGCCGTTGATATACTCCCTTCTTGCGGCCCTGTTGGAAACAGGCACATTTTGAGAACACAAAGAGTACATAGAACCAGGGCTTGAAAACAAAATTATATTTAAAACGTTCCGTTCTGAACGGTTCAAGCAGGCCTATGTTTAACGTTTTCGTTCTCTGAACCGTTCCGCCACCAAAATATCGGACCTGAACGGGTTCGGAACACGAAAATTTTGTTCGTTCTTAAAGTTCCTTTATATTGTGCAATGTTAAGCTTAGATATAGTTTATACAGAATATATTTGATGGACTTCAGTAAGTTCAGTGCAACTGTATTAACATGAAAACTGGGTTTGAAAAACATTACATTCGCTTCCTCGTCGAGCCCCAGATGCATGGGAACGGAAATAGTCTCCCAGACATATGATATGTTAAAATATATTGAGAACAAAGACATTTTACACACGTTTTTAACCGCTTTTGTAGATTTCATAATGTTCTGTTTTTGTTCCGGAACCTTTGAATACATCTTTTTTCGGTTCCCTTTCTGTTCCTCAGAAAATTCTGGTTTTCGTTCCTTGAACCGGTTTGGAGCCCTGCATAGAACGGAATGGTTGGAGAAGCAATATCGTCCCATGCATGTCGCCCAAAGCAACAACATTCACAGAAATGAAAGGTGAACAACACAGCATAATGCATGGTGTTTTTTTGCCACTAGTTGGCCTGTGTATGACCAGCACCCGGTTCGTTTTCATCCTATTTGAGATGGATATTCATGGTAATTACGTGTGCCAAGGCTGCACCACAGCAGGTTATGTTTTGCGTTGATTTGTCACCAGGATAACTGAAAAAAAGTTATGCACGGATCTGGATGAAATTTTGTAGAGATGTTGGAAATGACCAACAGAAGAATTGATTACATTCTGGTGCATTTCTGTAGCCTATAAGCAACATAATCATACTTAATCACCACTTATGACAGACAGCTGGGTGCTTATCGCGATCACGTGACCAGACCTCCGGGTCTCAGGGGCCGCTGGGAAATGTACTTTGAATGTTCGCCGCTACTCTACGAGCAAAAGCTACAATGTTTTTGTACCACTACGGCGCAGGTTTGCAATCTCTGAGTGCTTCTAGTTTGTGCTGTACAACTTTTCATGGTTGGCTTCTGTGTGCAAGGCAAGCGTTATATATTGTGGTGAATGGGATACAGACTGCTACACATGGTATCGATTCAGCGAGAGGACAAGCTCAGTAGAACCTAACATGTCTCATGTAAATCATCTTGCATGTACAGATCGTACACAATAACAATCCGACCAGCAGACTGGGACAAGAACATGCTAGTAACTGTTTACCAGACAGCTTGGATTCGGCGTACGTCCACATCAATTGGGATGAATATTAGAAGAAATGTAAAGTGGAAAGTCTAAATGTAACCAAGGAGTCCCTAGTTCACAATCAGTTACTCACATGTCACTGGTGGGGCTGGGCTTTGGAGAGGGTGAGGGAAGGTTGGACTCCAGGATCTCGTTAAAACTACAATTCCCAACGTTCTTAGCAACCTGAGAGAGAGAAAAAAAGGCGACATAAAAAATAGATTAAATGTGGCGTCGTTAGATGTGGTGCAGAAACCTGAAACATTATCATCTTTTTTAACCAATTTATTTCAAAATCTGTATCATAAAAACACCCCTGATTTATCAAATTCACCTACTTTCTCAGACTTTGAAGTAGATAACTACATAACAATACATTTGCAGACAAATCCAAAAGTTCAAAATTAACACCACAGATTGATTTCAACAATTCACAAAGCAGGCTAGCTATGAGCAGAGATGGCAAGTGACAAAGTACAATTACTCATGTACTGTACTTGAGTAGAATTTTCAAGAATCTGTACTTTTAGAAGTACTTTTTCCCTGATGACGTTTTACTTGTATGCAGTAGATTTTAAACAAAAATATAATCACTTCTACTCCTTACTTTCCCCAAAACAGGGAAAAGTACTTTTTTTTTCTTTTTGCGCAACAACGTGGGAGGCTAATACGTTTTCATCTAGTCTATGGGTGTGCCGCTGAACAAAAAATAATCACCTGTAGTATCTGCTGTATAAGAAGTATAAAGGACAAAGTACAAATATAAATTTGCACTTTGTACTTTATACTTGCAAAAATACTTTTGAGTACATTTCAGAGCCTGTACTTTTTACTTTCAAAACTACTTTTTGAGTACATTTCTCAGCCTGTGCCTTTCACTTCACTCAAGTAGCTATTTGGATCAGTACTTTGTAGTCTTACTCGAGTTGTTTTTTCACTAATGTATTTTACTCTTACTCAAGTAGGAAATCTGGGTACTTTTGCCATCTCTGTAAATAATATCCAATAGGTCAAGAGCAGCAATCCAGACGTAGTATTAGAACGCTCAGCTGGCTGAGTTAATACGAGCGTAGCGCAGCTTGCACAATATACACAATACCATTAAGATGGGCAGAATCCGTCTGTACATAGTGTATACAAAGAGTGGAAATTGAACACCCGGTGAGAACACCAGATATGGGCAGAGTAGCCATAAAAATTACTCAAGTAAAAGTATTGTTACCTCAGCAAAATATTACTCAAGTAGGAGTAAAAAGTAGCCATCCAAATAGTTACTCAAGTAAAAAAGTAATCCACCAAAAAGTTACTTAAGTAGCGAAAGTACTGAGTAACTTTCAGTAAAAAGAAAATAGGACTAATTCTCTTTCAAAATGAAGATAGAGAGAGAGAGAGAGAGCGAGAGAGAGAGAGAGAGAGAAAGAGGGAGAGAGCGAGAGCGAGGGAGAGAGCGCCTGAGAGAGAGACCCAGAGAGGGAGAGGATGCCCGACAGAGAGAGGAAGAGAGAGAGAGAGAAAGAGAGCGAGGAAGAGAGAGCAAGAAAGACAGAGCGAGAGCGCCTGAGGGGTAGAGAGAGAGCAGCCGAGAGAGAGAGAGAGAGAGAGAGAGAGAGAGAGAGAGAGAAGGTGTGAGAGAGAGCGAGGGAGAGAGCGCCTGATAGAGAGACCCAGAGAGGGAGAGGACGCCCGACAGACAGAGGAAGAGAGAGAGAGGGAAAGAGAGCGAGGAAGAGAGAGCAAGAAAGACAGAGCGAGAGCGCCTGAGGGGTAGAGGGAGAGAGAGAGAGAGAGAGAGAGAGCGAGAGAGAGAGCGTGAGAGGGAGAGAGAGAGAGCAGGAGAGAGAGAGAGAGAGAGAGAGAGAGAGAGAGAGAGAGAGAGAGAGAGAGAGAGGGAGAGAGCGCCTGAGAGAGAGACCCAGAGAGGGAGAGGATGCCCGACAGAGCGAGGAAGAGAGAGAGAGAGAAAGAGAGCGAGGAAGAAAGAGCAAGAAAGAC
>OMKY01209502.1:0-27693 GCA_900302395.1 Bregmaceros cantori | reverse complement strand
TATTATTATTACTAGATTACCTACAATGATTATTATTATTATTATTATTATTAGGGTTTCACCATTAGATTACCTACAATGATTCTCTATAACACGAGTTTAGTAGAGAATCAAGGACCACAATTGACAAAGTCCTTTTCCTTAGTCCCACCAGGAATCAGTGGAGGAATATCATTGATTCAGTGATAATCCCGATTCCATGGAGAGAACGCTCACTTCCAAAGGTCTGCACAATTTAACATTTGCAGACTTTAGCATTGCTTTTTGGACATTAGAAATCGGATTCCGAACGCTAGAGTCGGTATTTCTGAACTACAGTGAGGTCATTGCCCGACGATCATTGGGGCGTGGATTTTTGGGGTGTAAATCACACCTATCATGGCGATACGATTCAGTATTGATTTCCTGACCCAACGATTCAATTTTTTTGATACTCAAGAATTCACCACCATACTATTCGATACGATTCTTCGATTTTTTAAATTTAACCTTACAGGAGAGTGGAATTATGTCCATGAGCAAATGGATAAAAATACACCAGAAAAAAGATTCATACTCTTGCGGACGTATAGATACATTGTATCGTCAGCTGTTGTATTGATATATTGATACAAAAACAATATTATTTGCACCCCTAGGTAACGTGTCTAACTGTTCAACACTACATTTCACTGTTCCACATTTGGCAAGTGACTGTCCCAGGAAGTTGCAAAAAAATGCCCCACATTAGGGCAATCCACTGTATACCCTATATCTGATGATAATTGTAGTAGATGTGATGTGTTGAGGGTTACAGTGCGTACTAATCCATTGAGAACATAATGAACAAGAAACCGAAATGAGGCCACGCACAGACGTGCAAAAAAAAAAACAACAGAGTGTAGTGTCACACTTACAGCCTGACACACTTCTACAGGGTGTTATTTCTGGAAGCAGGGCATGATGGAACCATGGAGGACCTCAAACAGGCCCCTCTCAATATATATGTATATATGTGTACAGTGGTTATATAACCAGGGGGCGCTAGGTGGTATGTAGCCGCTTGACCGGTAATGGAACCCGGGCCAGGGAGTCCTCGATTAGCCGAGTTTGGAGAACATGGTGACATTAAGGGGTGCAACGATTAGTCGACTAATCGATGACTAATCAACTCCGAAAATCGGAATGAAGGAATTGAATCATTGTGATTATCAGCACCTTTTTGCTGACACCACCGGTCTACACAGAGTTGATACTGCTTCATAATTTCTGAAAATCCAAAATATGCTTAATATTATTCAACATAATTGATGAAAAAAAGAAACATCACCAAAATACTGGGGCATAAATTACTCAAAATAACTCAATTGTAGTACATTTGCTGGCTAACATGAACCAAAATTGCCTACATTTCAAGTTGACAGTTTAATTTCTGTGTTGCTGTGAATATTTTGGGTATTTCTTTGAGGAAAGATATCCAACTGATTAGCCGATTAATCGTTTCAATATTCGGCAACTAATCGAATAGTTGCAGCTCTAGCCCCATTTCAGACAACCAAAAAGCTCTGTGTGTTTACCCGGGAGAGAGAGAGAGGGGTTTCATTTTTTTGGTTTATTGAAATGATATTATAACTGATGTGGTCATGGATGTTCCTACTCTAATCTAGCCAGGCAAGTCAGATAAATGACAACATTTCCAATATTTCAAATTTGGATTAATTCAAATTAACCTTAAGCCAAAGGCATAGGTGGTATTCAGGAGCTGTACAGTAGCGGGGAAGAAACTGTTCCTGTGGCCAGTGGATCGGTTATGGCTACCAGCTGGGCAGCCTTTAGCTGTCGTTTCAATCGCTGTTTTTCCAAATTAAAAGTATCCCGTTACATGTATGTTTGACGGGGTTAATACCCAGTGGGAGGTCATGGCAGCAGTCTAGACATCTCCTACACAACAAACCGGTCTAATCTGGGTCGTGACCCCATCTTAACAAGGCGAATGTATTGGTATGTGCCCGCACTGACATGGGAATGAAACCCAGGTTGATATGCGTGGCAAGCCAGAACCAACAAATCGTCCATGCATCGCACACGACTAGATGGTCCGGTCGCGTGTTCATGGACGGCAAGCCCAAATCCAAACCACGCCCTGCGCCACTCGCACTTCCGCATATGACGCAGTCGTGATGACCGCGGCAATTTTCTGTCTCCGAACTTGCATTGTAACATGTAATCCTAACCCTAACCCCTGCCCTAACCCCTATCCTAACCCCTATCCTAACCCTAACCCCTACTTGGGGTGTAAATAATATCGATTTTGTATCGATATATCGATACAACAGCTGACGATACAATGTATTGATACGTCTGCAAGAGTATCAATCTTTTTTCTGGTCTATTTTTATCCATTTGCTACTGGACATTATTCCACTCCCCTATCAGGTTACATAAAAAAATTGAAGAATCGTATTGAATTGTATAGTGGTGAATTCTTGAGTATCGAATAAAATTGAATCGTTGGGTCTGGAAATCGATACTGAATCGTATCGCCATGATGGTGTGATTGACATCCCTAAACCCTACCCTAACCTCTACCCTAACCCCTAATACTAACCGTAACCCTAATTTTAAAAAAAAACGCAATTGCGGCAGTAAAAAAAGGTGTAAAGAATTGAGTGCTAGTCGGAATCCAACCCAGGACGATGCCATGAAGGACGAGCATTTTCCTACTGCGCTACAGTGGCTAATGCTAATGTAGCAGCCAGCCTAAGTTTGCTGTCGACACCGACATTCAAATTTCATTCATTTCATAGCGTCATAGCGTCATAGGCTTGCAATCTGTAATCAGGTGGTCCGGTCGGTCTGGACCAACCAGATGGACAAACCAATTTGCCGCCCAAATTTGGGCGGTCCAATCAGCGGCCCCTTAAGGCGGGCCTATAGTTCGAATCGATGCTTCCATGCTACTTGTCACGCCTCCTGCGCTGTGATTTGATTGATTTGATTGACACATTTTTGACACTTTTTTCAAGCATGCTTAATCCAAACCAAATGATCGTTCTAGTCACGTGCGGTGCGTGGATGATTCATTCGTTCTGGCTTGCCAGGCTAGCGGTTCATTACTTAACCCTGTGGGAACATCCCACACTCATTAATGAGGCAGATTTACTGCTGATCTCAGTCTATTACTATGGCCAGAGTTGCCCCCAGTTATACATCTACTGGTTGCCACTGTATCACTGAACCTCATTGTACATCTCTTATTTATGTATCATTACTATGATATTATTAAATTATTACTATGTGTATTCTTGTGTGTGCACCGGAGTGTCGATTTGTGTCCCTAATTCCATCTGTATATTGCTTGAAATTGCAACATAGCAAAATAAAGCTGATTCTAATTGTGATTACTAACTAGGGTGGATTGACCTAAACTGGGCCACTGCCTAATTCAGGACACCTATGCTCCAGTGGCCCTGGCTCCTGCCTAAACTAATGTATCTCTTAGTCAGCGAAACTATGGTAAACGCAAACTATGGTAATGTGTCTCACATTAAGTTCAACTGTTAAAAAGGGAAACTGGAAAAAGGGCCCAAATTAAGGCAATCCACCCTACTACTCGCAAAAGAACTAAATTCTCTTTAAAGTAACTGAGATTATTTAGCCAATTTTAGTTAGTTTCCATCACATTCATTATGTCTCATTATATTCCATTTCATTGGGCCAATATGAGAGCTCCTTATATGACCATAGAGATCTCCTTTTTATTATCACAATTATTGGTTTCATTGATGTCAGTCTGTTGAGTTATTTTATTTCAATGCGATCTGTAAATTCGTGATTTCTCATCCAACGCATGATATGGTTTTGGAATGTTTTAATTGCTCAGGTTTGTTCTGTGTTGTGGCACCACAGAGTGCTATTGCTATTTGAACGCACAGTAGGAACTGCATCGATCAATCAATCAGAGAAGTTTCAGATGAGATATAAAATGGAAAATGGGAATCGACAGAGTCTGGGGATGGAATGCAACTGGAAGACGCTCTGAAACAACGCTTCCAAGAAGGGGGCCGTAGCTCAGAGCGTGTTATTCAGTCTGGCTCAGGGAAGAGGATTCTCCTGACCATGTATAGCCTTCCACGAGCATCTGCATCATGGTTATTGTCTTTTCTGAGCGCCTGTCTATTGTCCATCGGCTCTTTCTTTTCTTTCATGTCTCCCTCCCCTTGCCCCTCTCCGTTAAATCCTTCACAATCTGTCTATCTCTCTCTTGGCTGGTTGATCTGTCTATCTCGGTGAGTCTGTCTTTCAAGCGTTCTTGCAAGAATCACCAAGATCACGCTTACCGATTTTTTTTAGACGTTTTAAGACCATTATAGGAAAAAAAGTTTGACTTATCGTCGTCTATCTCCTTGGTCAGTCTGTCTGTGTCTCTGTAACCCCGTCGGCCGCTGTCCATCTCTTTCTCTCATGTAGTCAGTCGATCTGTCTGTCTGTCTACCTGTCTGTCTCTATATCAGCTAGTAAGTCGGTCTAGTCACACCCTCTCACTCTTTCTGATCTAGCCAGCGTTTCACTCCATTTCTCTCTCTCATCTAGTCTCTCTCTCTCTTTCCGTCATCTAGTTGGTCTCTCTTTCTCTCTCTGTCTCTCTCTCTCTCCGTCTCTCGTCTAGTCGGTCTCTCTCCCTCTCAACTAGTCAGCCTGGTGGTCTGTCTCTCGCTCTCTCGGCTAGTAAGTCAGTCTTTCTCCTTTCTCTTCCCTTCCCTCCAGTATCATGTGTCTGTGTGTTCCAGTGGTGTCTAGAGGAGGAACCAGAAGTCATTAATATTTAACGAGCCTACCTGAGACCGAGGATAACACTGACCCGGCGACATGTTTTACACTCCACCATAAGTCTGTGTGGAGGTGCGTGTCGTGCTGCTGTGACCGGAAATGTATTGATACGGCAAGGAATACGCATTGAACTTGAACTCACTGTAACAACGTCAGAATTCGGTTAATATACTATTCAATCTTCATATCTGTTGCTCATCAATACATATTTTTACTGCTGTATTATGGTGTGGTAGCATGTGTGGCAGGATTTATTAACAAGTGTTACCAGTGGCGCCACTTCCACTTCTTGGGATTGACGGTAGAGGGCGCTATGCCCATAAGGCGCTGGTCACAAGTCACGTTAGCTGCTAGAGAAAGCTGCGCACGAACAGACCGTCTTAGCATTAACACCCGCTGTTCGGCAAGAACCATAACCGCATGGTAGAGAGGCAGAGTTATTTATCCATTGGATTAGTTAAAGGATGATACTCAGCCTCGGGATCCAAGACAATGTTCGGTTCAGCAGGCTGAACCGAACGAAGCCTGCTGCCTATATAGGGAAGCTACAGGTGCTAGTGGTTAGCATTACTCTTACTCGTAGCACCCTACCTGAGACTGCCGCCCAGCACCTTACAGGCATAGCGACCTCTACCGTCAATCCCAGGAAGTGGAAGTGGCGCCGGAGCGCGACTGGTAACAACAAGGTACTGATAGAAATAGTGACAGCATTGTTTTACTTCATTTATGACTTTTTATTCTCTCACAGTCTTGAAGTGTTATGTACTGGAAGGAAAAGGTTCGTACATGCAACAAAAAAAGTGATTAAATATGATTGTTTGCTTCATCAATTATTGGCCTGACTCGTCCATACGCAAACTTTGGGGCTATGCCCACACGGGAACAGAATTCAGTTAATCCAATTTCTTTCTGCACCATTTGCACGTCAAGTCCGTACCATGCCGTTTTGGGTCCCCAAAGACAATATTTTTGAGAACTAAGCAGCAATATTTTTGAGGTTTCCAAGGTGGGGAGTTTCGGCAATGTTGCCACTGGGACCGACAGCGTTCCCTGTGTGGACGATATTAGGGGGGGAGAACGCTTTTGTTTACGCTGGGATCGCAGCAACATGACCAAAAGCAGTGACGTCAGAATCAGGCAAATGCCATGTGAAGAGGTGGGACTCCTGTTGCTGTTTGTAATGCTGTGACAACATTTTGTTTACAGTCTTTTCATCCATTTCAACTATTCAATTTTTTCCTGCATTGGGCATGATGTTTATCATGTTGTGATGAACACACACGTCCGTCCGTCCGTCCGTCCGTCCGTCCTTCCATCCACACACATACACACGTACACACAGTAGGTCTGGGCAGACAGGCAGTAAAGAGTCTGGTCCATTCCTAAATGGCATATGATTGATGCACACGTGTGGAGACAAACACACACACACAAACACAGACAGACACACAGATACGAAACCTTGCACGGCACATAAACACTCATCACCTGTCTGGGTTGGGTAATAACGGAAGTAATCAGATTGCACTAATCAGATTACAAACAAGAAGCATTCTGAGAGCGCAAACCTTTTCCAAAGCCAAAGGGTCAATTCTGTAAAAAGGATTCCCAATTCTCTAAATTTTAATGGATTGCTCCTTATGGATTATCGGTGCCCCTCTACCCACTATTCCCGGCATATTGTAGAGTTCCAAAATAATCAGATTTCTCATTTGAGTAGACGTAAAATACATTTGTAAAGAAAAACAACAACAACTTGTGGTACAAACTACTGATTCATGAATCTTCAAGCAGGCAAAAGTACAGGCGCTGAAATGTATGCAAAAGTATTTTTGAAACTAAAAAGTACTAATTAATTTCATACCCACACATTTTCACTAATCAAGAGCGGGTTTGTATTACGTTCACGCCAAACATAGAAAATCAACAGGAAAGGTGATATCAGGCTATTGCAAGTGACGTTACGGGTGGGCGGCGGCGATTTTGGTGCCAGTATGCGGTTTGTTTAGACTCTCACTGCCCAGAGTTTACAGAGACACAGTTCGAGAGAGAAAGAACTTTTAAAATATAAATAACAAAAAAAGTTAAAATTTTAGAAAGGATGTGGGATATACGGGGACACACTCGAAAAGGGAGAAATATTTAGAAAAGATAAATATTATGGTACAGTGAGAGTGTAAACAAACCGCCCGATGGCACCAATATGGCCGCTGGTGCAACAGCCCTATTCTCAAAAACCACAGGTGGGGCTAAGCACCACACTGAGAACACTTCCAGTGCTCGTGCATTGATGTCACTGCACAGAAAAAATATAAAATGTATCGTCTAAAAAGTAACAATCACGGTTTGTGTTGAATATGTGAGTACAAGTAAAAATCATCAGATAATTGTACTTCTAGAGGTATCTATTCATTTAAAAAATCTACTCAACTACAGTAACAGGGTGTTTGCACTCAGTTACTTGCATTCTCTGCACGTGTCTGTAGTGAATTGGGCGCGGTAGGTCATTCTGGGTTTGAACACAAACTTGGACACACGTTCATACACAACATGTGTGTCACAGGCCGCATATGACTGGCTGGACGGTGTCTGTTCCTAAACGCTAGGTGATTTATGTGTCACGGCCCATATATATGATATGGTACCATACACACACAGACACAGCTGAGCCGACTGCTGCTAAAATAAGACCGTAGTCTGTGCATGGACTCACATACCGCCTCGTGTTCACAGTCACCGCTGCGCACGCAAGACTGAGGTTCAAATCCTGTGAATATCAAATGGCTTGACGGTCATTTTCTCATAGACACTTAGTGTCGTTTGAGTGCCCTCGCGTGAGGACATATAGATGTGAACTTGTTTTTAGGTGGAATGTTTTGTTTTTTGGTAATAAAGATACAAACGCATACCAGAAATGAAAGAAATATGTGATCATCCAATCATCCATTTTTTTTTTACAATTTTATTACGTGCACCAAGCAGGTTTCGGTTGCGTTGGTTTGTCTATCAGCAGGATAAATGAAAAAGGTTTGCACAGATCTTTTTGTGTGCAGTTTCATGCAGAACAAGGGAACAACTGTTGTAATAGTTTGACAACTGTTATGAGCTTACAAACTACGATCACCTGCAGCAACACGCAGCAGTTGCCTCCACTCTACTGCGTGGTACAAACACAGATCAGATAGTGTAACAGTTAGCCAAGCTAGAAACCCGGGTTTGCGTCTCACCTCTGGCAGATCGCGGAAAAATTAATCCCCCATACAACCAAGAGCATGCTCGCGTACCACTCGTGACCAGTGCTACAGTTTTGGTGCATTTCTGTAGTCTATAAGTAAAATAATAGCGTCTAGATGTTTTGGCATCAGTGACCCCATGGCCTTGACACAGGTTTGCACTCTCTGGGTGCTTGTAGTTACTAATAAAAGATAGAAATGACATAAGACACACACACAGAGGGAGAAAAGAGCATGTCATTGAAAGACGTTATCGGGACTAGTATGCAGATTTTGCTATCCGCCTCTAAGCATCCAAGATGGTTGGGGCAAGTGAGCCACGCAGTGAGAAACTCAGCTTGCCCAGGTTAATAAAATGGAAGGGATCCTTCTTCCAAATTGTCAGGGAAGGAGCATAGAGGTCTTTCCATCTTACAAGGGTACAACGTCCAATTAGAATTGTAGAGAAGGCCAGAACCTTTATTCTGTGGGGGAGGTGAGAGGCCTTTGGTGGGGGGAGTACTATGAAGAGAGCTACCAGTGGATCTGAAGAGGTTGTGACGAAGTAAGTATTGGAGAGATATTGGAATATGCGCTCCATGAACTTGTTTTTCTATCGCATTTTTGAAATTTGCATATTTGATATTGATCGATCTTTATCAGATTTTAGCCTGATATCAGAAGTATAATTTTCTAGTGACATGTAAAAAAAGGAGTGTCTTTTTTAAAAAAGTGTTTTTTTTTTCACCATTTTATTGGCAGGGCTAGTGTGAAAGGGGGGTGGAGAGAGAGTGAGGAAAGCAGACCCGCAGCACCTGTCCGTGAGGGGAATCGAACTGACGATGGTGCGTGATGTGCTGTGAACTCAAGCCACAGGAACAAAACTGCATATGCACTGGGCGCAGCCACTGTGGGATCTAACTTGTTCCATGGGCCAATAGCTGGCTCTGGTAAAAGCAACAAACAGACGGAACCAAAAACATAAGCTCCTTGGCGGATGTAATGAAACCGTCCCAGGGCTCAGCACAGTATTCGTGGGGGCCATATAGAACACACAGAGAGGAGTGTGCCACGCTTCCATCCATTATTAATGCAACTGTGGAGACAGACATTGTCCGGGATTCATTCCATTCGTGCCCCGCTGGGGTCGACAGCTAATGTTACATGGTGGTTATGTACGTTAACTCTTTCACTAACATCGGCCCTTCCTAAAGACTTGTTTCATCCAATTTCACTATCTCCACTAGTAGCAGAAGGTGCACCAACATGGGTCATCATTTTCCAGAGGCGCCGATCCAGTGTTGTTCTGTTTAGGGTAGGGCAAGTCCTGGCCATTCGCAGATGTTGTGCCATTGTTTGGGTTGTTGGCTTCTACTTCAAAGCTTTTGATTTTTTGACTTAACTGACTGAAGAGTTCTCAGAAATCTTCCTTTCATTATTGCCATTACTGGGTTGAGCAATGTCACTCAGTACATTGATGAATGTAAGTTAATATATTGATCTAAACTAACTTATATTAATTTATGTGAATCAATTTCCATCATACTCCATGAACGTGTGTCCCAGTCAAAGCCCTACAAGAGATTGGCAGATTTAAATGATAAAGCAATAGTTTGTTGATTAGATTACATAATATTGCTGCCATAACATTGTGAAAAAATATTACATAATTACAGCGATGGTGGTCAAGGCAGTGCAGGAAATCTCTGCTATTCGCCCACACATACAGTACACCCACACTCACACTCACTGAACAGGACAGGAAAACAAACTGAAATCTATCCTGCGCGTACCATCTCTCTCGAATGTAAATACGAGGTGATATTTAGACAGGTAATGAAATATCAAGGCAGACTTCACACATCAGGTCAGGACTGACTGTTATTTCAAACTTTGGATCAGTTCAGCCCAATAATGGCAATAATCAAAACCATATTAAATACTCTCAAAATAGCCGGATGAATCCCTGCCTCGATAGACTTATTGGAGGTAAAAGAAGAAGCGGCAACCAACTCAAACGTTGGCGCAACAATGTCTATGAATGGTCAGTAGTTAGTGCTAGCATAATAATGAAGTATGACTATTATGTTACTTATAGGCTAAAGAAATGCACCAACATTTAATCACTTCTTTCTTAAATAATTTCCAACAACTCTGGAAAATCTCATCCAGCTCAACTTTTTCACTTATCCAGGGGACAAACCAACGCGACCAAAAACATAACACAATTATGTCTGTAATATGATTACATAGTAAGTGTTTGCTACTGCCCTGTCTGAGTCTTATGTGAAAGAGGAACAATTAGATGCAGTGAGACGGGTGTCAATGTCATTGAAGAAGTCAATAACAGACCACAGTCTGGAGCTCTCCAGCATCCTGTCATAGCTGATAGCTTAGCTTAGCATCATTAGGGAGCCCATTCCCGGCTGAATTAGCCATTATGTGGGCCGGCTCAACCCCTGCCACTAATCCATTGGGGCTCTTCATAGTCCCTTTCCACTGGCTCAGTTTTTATTTAAATATAAATTAATATAGGGTGGATTGGCCGGTTGGAACAGTTGCCTAAGGTGGAACGGTGAAATTTGCTATTACCATAGTTTCACTGACATTCATTAGTTTAAGGAGGAGCCAGAGCCTCTGGATCTTAAGTGTCCCACATTAGGCAGTGGCCCACTCTAGGGTAATCCCCCCTACAATTCTTTAATTTCTTTAATAGGGTAACACGGCATGATGTCATTGGGGAGCGTTGTCCAAACCAAACCATGGTAAAAAATATGATATTTTTTACTAAAAATGTACTCACATTTTAATAATAGCCTTCTATGTGCCTTTGCTCAGTACTTTAACAGCACTGCAAATTACTTAAAACACAGCATAATAGGTTGCGATAATAAAAGATTAATTGGACGCTCACAAATGAATACCTTGTGTATTTTTAATTAATTTAGTATATTTTAATATATTAATTATATAAATTATATAGCATTACATTCACAAGCAATTATTGCAATTACCCAATGTTTTTTTGTTATGGCGTTTTCATATTCCAAGTACTTTTATCACCATTACGGGGTGGGAATATTTACAACATCTGTCCATACCACGTACATGATGATTTGTTCACAGACAAATCAACAAACATATGTGACCAAAAACAAAATGCTGACAGATAGGGCAGTGCAAAAAAAAAAAATATTTGAAATTGAAATCGGATTATTTTGTTCAGAGGATTTTTGAAAAAGTGAAATCGTTTTTCCTTTTTAACATTGATAATAATTATTTTACTGGTCTGTTTTCAAGTTATATGGGTGAATAAAATGTATATAAATTGATAATTGAATTAATCCTAAGCCAAAGGGTGAGGTGTCTCTACTTAATTCCAAAAAATGGACACCATTTGCAAAGTTTGAAATATGAAAGTTTAGTTTTGATATATTTCATCCTTTTTTTCTCAAGAAATCTGAAAGAAATCGAAAATCAAGATTTCAAAGACACAGATCCGTATTTTATTTTTTGGCAAAACCGTATAGCCCTACTTACAGACTAAAATGACATCTCACGGATGTTAAAGCCTCTCCCACCGCTGTGCACAGAGCAGACTCATGTGCTTCATGCCTAAATAGACATCCTGGTAGGGGCCCGTCTTTTTTGGAAGTCATATAATTGCTGAGAGGCACTATTGGGGACAATATTTCCATAGTTTAGTGGGTGATTACTTTGTAGGGCAATTTCAGAGTTTCTTTTCCATGTGTGAGAAAAATGGAATGACAGGTCACACAAGGCAAAACTTTTGCTGTGTCTCCAATGTTGTGCACTTTGTACTCTGTTTTAGGGCGTTGAATTTCAGTGCACTGAAAGTGCCCGGAGGCTGCCCTAAAAAACGAAGACAGCCAGTGTGTGAACGAAGGACACAGCACGCACAAAATGGCCACCATGTTGCCTACATAGCACAAATGGAATGATGCTGTAGGTTGTTTGAAGTTTGTCGTACTGGCGGCATGCAAAGTTGGGAGCGCAATGTGCCAAAGCGTTACGTCATTTCCAGTAAGTGCCAAACGGAGGTGTTTCAATTCGAGACAGTTCTAAACTACGACAGAGTAGTAAGTGCACTGAAATGCAGTGCACTATATTTTACTGTGTGCCATATGAGCATTTGACTAAGCAATGAGGTGCACCGAGGACTGCCTCGACAAGCTCTTTCACCCGAGTGGAAGCGGAGTGTTTATTGTCCGGCTTAGAGGTTGGTGGGAGACATGACTGCAGTACCCTTGGCCTTATAAAGCTACGATGGTGTCTAAGCATGTGTGGTTTGGAGCTGGGCTCCAATGTACACACACTTCAGATCAGTAAGACATTGTTACAGACACAACTCAGAAATAGTTACAAAAAATAATTGACCATAAAAACCATAATTGCCTATTGCATTAATAATCATCACAAGAAACAATTTGAACTTCTCTGAACAAAGAATTAGTTAGTCTTATTGTTCAGACCATAGGCTGTATATAAAGTAGATGCAGCGTGCATAACGTCATCCCATTGCTTTCATCAAACTCGGGTTGTGCCGCCGACTGGGCACGGCCATTGTTGAAAGTACCCGTATATCCGGGACAAGGAGAGATAGAGAGAGCTATACAGAATATGAAAGAGAGGCTCCCCACACGCGACTTCTTCCAGTGGTACTGGCCGCTAGGGGCGCCAACGACAGAATGAGTGAATGAGAATGAATGAATGGGATCCTATGAAGCTGAAATAAAAAAAATATTAACGCCAAATCTGACGCGTTTGTGAAATGATGACGCCTTCACACAATTAACCGATAATTATCCCGGCAATATACATTAAAAATCAATTAGGAAAGATCTTAAATAGGTTAAAACAGGCTGCTAAGATTGGAATATTTGTATTAGAATTCCCATAGGGCTCGGTTTTCTAGGACTAGGCTCCGGCAGCCTGAGGCCCATACAAACCCGGAAGTAGGCACGGACATCATGACGAATGTGGTGTCCATTTTTATATAGTCTATGGTGCCATGCTACGCCATGGTAGGTCACACGAGGTAGCATCTAGCCGTTTACTATTAATATTATTTGAATGCTCAAGGATGCCAGATTGTCGGTTTGAACACAGTTAGAAGCTTGCACATAATGTATTGTTCGATCAACAACAAATTATTCTTCAATTACAGGTGAAGCTAATGACATGTAATGGATCTCCACCATCATATGGTACGACTCGACCAGGATTCAAACTCTGGTCTCCAATTCCAGAGATGGACACGCTACCACTGGGCTGCTTGGTCATAGACATCACTTCAAAGCACAGGTTGAATTAAATGCAGCTTTGAAGTGTTTAAGTGGTAAAGGACTTCAACGTTTGAGAGCAACTTGCGTTCAATGCAGTCTTGCATCTCAGCTCGTTGATCTTGACAATGAACAAGTGTCTATACTGAATTACGGAAATACACACACACACAAACAGACACATGTGCGCGCGCGCAGACACATACACACACACACACACACAAAGCTCCACACAGACACACACAGTTGGTGTCGCTATGGCGACAATTGATGCTGCGATGTTCTCGCGTCCTCCCCGCGGATTGAAACACATGCGTATCATTCGCATTAATCGTATATGACTTTCAGCGTCTTCCAGTCCACTCTCTCTCTCACTCCCCCTCTCTCATACACACCCACTCTCTCATCTGTCTCACATTCTCGTCTTTCTCGCTTTCCCGCACCCACACAGACACGCACGTACAGACACCCCCAAAATGTATATCGCATGATACATGAAACCGCTATGACATACGCGCGCAAGTGCGTCTCCAGATATAGATACAAAACACGCACGGCGCATACACCCCAGTGCCCCACATACCCACCGAATTCTGACATTATAACACGCGTGGCGCTCCCACGCACAGATGAAACGCACAAACACACATGCGTCCCAGCGTTAAACCTCTATACAGCTGTCCCAGTTCTGCGTGCGTGTGCCTGCGCCTCCATCGTGCGGACGAATAGGAAATGACGGGAAAGAGAAATGCGTAAAACGATTTGAATGTGTCGTTTACGCGGAGCCCGTCACCGATTTAAGGAGATCGAAAGAGGTGTAGACACGTGTGTTCGTGCCCCTGTGAGGGTTCAGGTGTATCGGCTGACGGTCCGTGTGCGGGTCTTACCAGCTGGTGCGGCGTGTAGCGGTCCGTTGGTGAGGATGTGCGTGGGTGCTGCACGCACATAGCCGTGTATCTGCGTGTGTGTGACGGAGCCTGGGTAGTGTCATGAAGCCCACCCCACGCTCTCTCAAGTCTCTCCTTCTACGTCTCTACCTCCCCGTTGCTCTATCCCTCCCTTACTCTTCCCCTCTCTCCCTCACCCTTTCTCCCTGTCCTCTGCTCACACCGCTCCAGACATCCTATAGTCTCTCTCATTTTCTATATTTCTCTCGTATTCTATCTCTCTCATTTCCACCTCTGTCTGTTTTGTAATATCCTTTATACATCCCCCCCCATCCCGGTCCACCCCTTCCCCGTCTCTATCCCACACGGCCCACAACATCCTAATTTATTTCTCGTCCTCATTCTCGATCTCTCTGTTATTCTCTCTTTTACATCTCCATAAATCCCATATTCTCGTTCCCATATACATCTAGCTGGCATTTTATCTCTCCTTCTCACATTTTCTATATTCACACCCCCCTCCAATATATAATTTTCTATAGATCTCTCTATCTCACACTCACACTTCTATATACACTTCAAGTATACTCTTCCCCCTCTCTCGTTCAATCAATTCTTTCATCCGCTCTTATTCCATCTTTCTCTCATGTTTTCTCTCTCCCTTCCCCTTCCCCTCTCCCTCCCTCACACTCTCTGCCCCCAACCCCCTCTATTATGTCCTAGTATGGACGTCCTCTCCACCCTCACGTAAATATGTTGCATTGTCTATCACATTACCGGGCGCTCAGCGATCACAGCTCATTGAACAAATAACTCATCAAGGGACATGCGCGGGCGTCTGGGTGTATGTAGCCAGAACCAACAGACACACACGTGCGCGGGCACATGCACCATTCTGTTTGTTTTATAATCCACACATATTCGATTTTATGACACACTGAGCTACAGTTATGCTACAGGGCACAAATGATAAAAAGAATTGATATCTTTTATTTACAGCGTTAGGGGGCCAGGTGGACGAGATGATAATAGTTTGTACTGGTCACTGTGTGGGTAGCGGTCTGACACCCGCGGGATGACTCATGCTTGGCGCCAGTGCGTCAGCCGTCAGCTATGAGTTGGTCAAATTTTTCGTGTAACAGGTGTATACGCCCCCCCATACATTTCGAACACGTGTTTGACAGGATTCTTGCTATATGAATCACCAAGTACAATTTCTGACGTTTAAGACATAATGACAATTTCTGACGTTTAAGACATAATGACAGCAGTTTTAGACCAACACCACGACCCCATCACAAGAAAGACGCAATGTCACAGTTATTTGTAAAAAGTAATAAGACTACGGATTACTGATTAATCATCTTGAATATAACTAGGTTAAATTACTGACTGGTACTATTGCAAGACTATACCAAGTCGACTGCTTTTGTTACTTTTACTAACATTTGATGATATTTCAGCAGCAGCCAAGCCAACTCACCTTAAAATGACAACTAGTTTTAGTGTGCTATAATTAAAACACAAATCAAAACAAACGTTTATATGAAGAAAATGTTGGGGTATATTAATCATAATGACTGTGTAATGTAATAATGTAATTCTTGTAAATTTGATCACTTTCCAAACTAAATATTTTTGCTTGCTGAGAATATCCAGAGCATTTTCCCAAACCCAAACAATTAGATGATACATTGTTTCAATAATTGGCAACTAATTGACTTGAAACTGATAAAACTAATCATTAGCCCTAGTGCGTACTATTGGGTGGTTTTAAATGTATGCAACAGACATTGTTTGGCAGGCAGGAAGTTCAGGTCTACATTTTTTTATGCGGTTTACGTAAACAGCTGAGCACAAAATGACTCGGCCCCCAAAAATGTCCCACAAGTAGCACTATAATTAGTTTAGGACCAGTCGACCACTAATTGTAGCGGCAGATTTTTGGAAATCTCTTATTATAGCTCAACTGTAATGCTGAAAAAAAATTCTATTATCGGGAAAAAACACCTTTAGTTCATTCAGAGTGAAGTCACCTGCATAATGTGGATTTTCTACATAAGTATCAGTATTTCTACTCCTTACTTTGCCCAAAACAGGATCATTACATTGTTATATACAGACTGTATCAATATATTTTATTACAGGATAACTGGAAAAGCTCTCATAGTGGTGGTGTTTAACTCCCCCTGTTGTTGATTTTGAAAGTTGCACCCTTCCTGTTGATCTTCTATGTGGGCGTGTGCTTGATAAAACGTCACTCCACATGAGTGAACATGCCTGGGTATGAAATGAATAAGTAGGATTTTGGATTTCACCGTCTCTTCTTGTAGCCGAAGGTGAACCAGTATGGGTTATCTTCCAGAGGCTCCAACCATAAACCATTCTTAAAAGTCATTCATTTACTCTAAAAGCGGCAGTGTACGTCATTAGTGCGGTGGGCCTTTATATTGTAGTGTTGGGGCACCCCCACGTGGAGGAGCATGGGCGAAATGTGCATGGAATCGAGTCAACAAGAGGCTAAGCTCAACCCATTGCCAAGCTTCATCCAGATTGCATTCATACAGGTGTGACAACGACAACCCAGTCATTAAGGGTGCCAGCCCACAATGCCTTGCGTCCTCGCCGCGGCAGGCCCCATTCACTACATCCCCCCCCCACCCACAAGGTTTCAATCGTCGGAAGCCCAGTGTCACTCCACAGGTCCCCCATCACCTTGACCGAGCGGTGCACGAGTGCGTTTCTGACACCAATGTAATGATGCACCAAATCCAAACCGCATTTATACAGGCGCATCGGTAACAACCAAGTCATAAGGGTGCCAACCCACAATGCCCTGCGGCCTCGGCACAGCAGGCAGCATTCAACACAATATGAATTAATTCTGGTTGTGTTACCAATGTTTCGAAGTGACTTTTCACTCTGGTCCGCAGCAGTACTTTGTTAGAATAGCTTAGCCAAACGGACCCAGGATAGAAGCAACTAAACTAAAAATGGTCTGTGTGACAAATCAAGCTCTGGCTTGCGTGCTATGCATCTCTTATATTATTTTACTTATTTTATGACAGTGTTTGTGTAAAACAGGAATGAGAGAGCGGGGACAAACGGACCGGCAGTATATCACTGAGAGGGGAAGCGATCTCACAGCGTTGCATGTGCTGTGCACTAAGCCACAGGCACGAGACCATGTATGCCCCTCCACAGTAAGTACTTTTAATGACTGTTCTAATCACCGACAACCTTCCTTCCAGGGCAGTGGTTTTAAGGGCAGCGTTTCCTGGTGTTCCCAACAGTAATGTTGGCAGAGCTCGCTGCCCCACAGGATCATATAAATCTCTCCCGAGTAAAAAAATGTTTTGGAAGGCAGCAAGGGAGGAGGAGAGAGTTAAGTGCTGTGTTACCAGTGCAAACATTTCCTCTGCACCCTGAAAAAAAGAGAGAGATGGCCTTTATATTATGAATAAAACATTATAAATAACATCAGATTAATGTAAAACATCAACAAATAAATTATCATAAATTATGCATAATGTGCAGTATTTAAAAACATTCAAAAATTACACAAAAAAGTAAAAGGTTAGTAGCATTGCCAAGCATTTTAACACTAACAATAAATTGCACCGATGTTTGATGGTGCATCTTAATATTCTCCACAGCAGCTGATAATATAAAGAAAATTATCTCTACTTTTCTGGGATTGTGTGATATGTGAATGTGATACAAATTCTCAATTTTCAAAAAATCTGACTCTTGACGCAGTAAGTATGCGTTTTCAGTAGGACGTCTGTGGAAGACTGCGGCGCTGTAAGAGTTAATAAAAGCATTTAACCGCCATCTAACAGCAGACCATAGTTGTATTTTTTTTATGGATATACTTTGTTTTGCGAGCCAAAAATAATATTATAAAATAATATTTTCCATGTATGTATATTGTGTGCATTCATTTTGTCTTTAATTAGAAAGGGATTTCAGTTTCAGTTTGCTTTTTTCTTCCTTTGTGTTAGGGAATTTGTGAAAAGAAATAGGGGGGGTTCACTGGCCCTGGTTGTACCTCTTCTGCCTTATGGCGGGCATTTGTCACTCTGTCATGATGATGCGGGTTTGTGGTCATCCAATAAAAATAATTTAAATTAAAAATGTCTGCATTAGTAAGACACACTCAGGCTAATCTACGTTAAATAAAAATCCCAGGACTATTAGGTGCATATATAAAAATCGTGACCCTAGCAGCTAGTTGTTTCCAATTTGGAGACAAACTTGTGTTTACCAGGAGGCTTCGCCTGGACACAATTTCCTTTGGGCTTAAGACATTTACTGATGACATCTGGGTGCCTGGAAAAAGCAGATGTGCAGATGAAGGCACAATGACGAAGGTTTCTGCCAGACAAATAGACCGGATTAACAGAGCAACAGTGGAAACGTTATTAGAGAAAGGTCAGAAAGTGAGACATTGAAGGTGAGGAGCTCAACACTTTGACTGCTGTGTCTGAGAGAAGGATGCTCTCCAGTCTTGATCAATGATCAATTACAGTAGACATCGTCTCCACTCTGTCCTGATGTCGCACAGGAGGACTTTCAGGAAATCATTCCTGTCAGCAGCTATCAGACTTCATAAGCCTTCCTCATCTCAGACAGTGCAAACACTCAACCTTCCCATCTTGGGAGTTGCCTATGAACTACAAGCGAGTAGCAAAGTTGTATTGAATATTGTTCGCTCCATCATCTGCCTGAAAGTGTTTGTTATATGTTTTATTTACAGCGTCTGGATCATGTCTGAAGACCAATGCTGCTTGCTGCTTTAGACCGACGTCCCCACGTCCCCCCGACAAAAGAGTGTTGTTTTTATTAGCATTAAAAAGTGAACCGGGCCGCCGCTTGCCAAAAACGGCAATAGCAGAAAAATTATCATATTCACTTCTAGTCTGGCTCAACCCGGTCCCGAACCAACAACATAGACAGCCGGTATAGGCAGGCCAAGGACCCGTCACAGCTGCTTTTTCTCTGTGCACTTCCGCGGGGGTTTGCAAATGTCGACGCGTAGTTAGGATTTTTTTTGAGGTGCGCGACGATGGTCGCAGAGCCTCTGCCCGGGGGGCGTGGTGGCATATCTGACGGTTGCAGGCTGTGCGTCCGAAGTCTAAATCAGCCTTAAATCGGCCTTAATACTAACCCACACCTAACCCTAAACCTAACCCAAACCTAAACCCTATCCCCGAACCCAGAGCAAATGTGAGGGAGAGAGAGTGGGGGCCGGCGACGTACCGCTGTGCGGCAGCATTCAGCTCGGCTTTGTGAACCTTCGGTCTATAGAACCTTCGGTCTGCAGATCGGACCCCCACAGCGTCATGGCCCCCGTCCATTCTCTTAATAATCACTCTGATTTTAACAGGAAAAATGAACAGATCAATTACGATACATTACATCAATTAATCATCAGGAAAAATGGCAGATTAATCGATTATTAAAATTATCGCTCAGCCCTAATTTCAAGTGATCTAGAATTGGTCACCTGCACCAGTGCGTGTCGAGGAGACATTAGAAGTAGGCCATGCTGTGCACGGAGTTGGTAAACAATGGAACATTCTGAGCACCACTCCCGTCTGTTAGCAGCTCCCACAGACAGACCTCAGATCAGCTGTGATCCGCAGGAATGTCCCAAATATAGACTCAATCAGGACTCCAGGTAGCCTCATTTCCTCCCTCAATCCCCCCTGGGCTCTTCACAGCTCACCCCTACAACCACTACTTATGACCAGAGTGAGGAAAGGTTACTTTTAAAAATTAAGCCATGACTTTTATACTAATTTGATTTTATACTATTACTTTGAAATTAGTCCAATCCAACTGAATCCAACTAACACAAGCGAGTCAACAATTTTATGCCTTTGCATGATTTTAATTCCTTTTTTTGACGCAGGCGCCAATTTCCAATTTTTATTGACCGCGTTGTGATAGTGGGGTTGAGAGAGCGAGGGCGGGTGGATGTGCAGTGTATGACAGTGAGAGAATACAATCTCACGGCACTGGTGATCTAATCCACAAAAACAAGACTATGTGTAACAGACAAAAGTGTGTCCGGCTCAATCCAGGAAGAGATCGAATCAACCTCTCCCCAAATCTAGGCCACATGGTATATGCATGCGCCCAGTGCACTGGGCACATGCATCGTGGTGTAAAGTAGAGCCCTGCACTCCCGCGGGAGTTGAAAGCTCATTGCGGGGGCGGCCGGGACTCAGCGAGAGGAGTGCAGGTGCGGCCGGGAGCGGAATTGAGCCGCAGTCCCGCAAGCTAAAAACATTTTAGCTTGCGAGGCTCCACCGGCATGCGGCTTCTCTTCGACCTATTTGGATCGGATACTTATAGCGTTTGTATCCGATTCCGATCTACCATTCCTGGTCGTGTTGCTTGTTTACATTTTAAATAAAGTTGTGGAAAAAAAATCAGATTCCGTTCTGCTCTTCCGTGTTCGGGTCTGCTCTCCCGAAAGAGTGGTGTATTAACGGAAGTTCAGAAGTTCGCCTATTGCCAAAAGCCGACCCCGTTCCGACTCGGAACTCGGAATCCTGCGGGATTTGCGGGCGCGGGACAAATTATTTTAGTTGCGGGCGGGAGCGGGACTAAAATTAAAATTTTTTGCGGGACGCGGGCGGGCGCGGGACTGAACACTGCGGGAGCGGGCCGGCGCGGTCCCGCACAGGGCTCTAGGGTAAAGTCCACCAGTCGACATACTGCCCATAGATGCCAGTGACCCCTCATGTAGTCTTGTACGGACACGGACCCTAATTGAATTACCCATGATGCACTGCACCAGACACAGAGGTTACATATGTATGGGGCAGGCTCGGAGCTCGCATGATTCTGTGCTTAGATGCAAAATGTTGCTTTCTAAATGCCAAGTGAAAGAAGGTGGGGTCTCCAATGAAAGCGGTCCTGCGGCTTGCAAATGAGCACCTTATGTGGACTCGATTTGATTTTGATAATGATTATAAGTGCATGTAACCGCCCCCATTCCTGGTAAATGTTACAATAAAGTAGATTACAAATATTAAAGCAATTGCAGGGGGGCTACATGTAACCAGTTATTAACCAACCCTGCTCAGTAACATGACCCCAAGACATATTAAAAGTAAAGTAAGGGTTTACATCCCATTAATTTTAGATTACTTTTAAATATAGCTCTAGTACAAATCAAGTCAGAATTGTTATGCATTCCAAGGATTTTCAATTCCTCCGGTTCAGGATTTTGGTGAAAAATACTGCAAGTGCAAGAGTAAAAAGTACAATAATTTAGTTGATTGGGGATTTAGTTGATGAGGATCTTGTTATTTTTGGCCATCCCGCAAAATAAATCCGCCCAAAAAACAAATGCGTTGACATCTTCTAGATGATTTTTAAGTAGTTTGCATAATATAAATGGTATTTTTCTTTCTCAAAAGATGTTAAAAAAATGAATTAAAAAGGCATAATAATGATGTGACCAACTGCTAAGTAACTTAATCTTCATGAAAATCAGTTGTCAACCGAACAACTAGCTATAGAGTTGGAAGGATTCATTGAGGCAAAACATTTATAGCAGAGTATGTTTTTTGTAGTTTCAGCTCTAAAAAAAAAAGAGTAATCAATAGTGTCATTAATGACTTTTCTAACTTTGCTGACTCCCCCAGGGTGCAGGACCGGGGCGCTGGTCTCCGTAATGAGGCTGTAGCGTGCAACGTACGACCCGCTGAGATAAAAACGTCCCGCTTCCTTCCCGACGTCTCAGCGGACAATGGGGGCTTTGAAATGTCCTCAGACCTGCAGTCTTCATCCGGGCTACGCCACGACCCTCCCAGCCAGGTCGGACACACTGGTTATTGGCATCAAGGTCACGACCCACTCCCTTAAGGTTGTCTTTCAAGAGGGTTGGAAATACAGATGAAATAAATGGATCAATGAATGTGTTTCTTTTAAAATTAAATCAAATTATTGGCAGGATTATCAATTATTGCAATCATTTCTTTGCCAATGTATCGTCCAGCAAAGCGTGTTATCGTTACAGCCCACTGTCACACCACTGGTATTTCCGTGTCGTCTCCTCAGCCCACTCACTCTAACCATCTCAACAACGCCACATGGGTGGACTTTCATGACATCAATGTGTCATTGTTATGGAGAACAATGAAGTCTGACATAAAATCTGATTTCCCGATTACCAACGTCGCTTACTTGAGAAAAAAACACATCGTTAGTAAAAAAAAAATTAAAAAAAAGGAGAGAGTAGCAAAAAAGTACTATCCATTATTATTTTATATACAGTGTCATATCTTATTTTAGATTTCACAGTGTTACTGTATATTCTGTGGAGTTATATTTTTACTGCGCATAATATTTACAGCCTTATTGTATTTTCTACTGTTATATTTTTATTGTTATATTCTCAGTGTTATGACATTATATTTTTATTATGTTATTATATGTTACCATAAACAGGTGCTGACCAAATGTCTGAAGTCAATTTCCTTTCTGTATATATCCCAGACTATGATGAATCCACAACCTGGTTTTTATTTTTTCTTGAAAAAATATACAAAATATTCACAGCGAGCAACAATAAGAGTGACTTGAACACATGAAAAAGTGAAAGCCAGAATAAAGCAAGCCATCGGACTGAATGTACCTACAAAAACACAGTTAAAAAACAATAAACTAAAAATGGTATGGACATGTCATGAGATACCGACGGCTCTGAACAACAATCCTGCATGGCACAGTGACAGGTGGAAGGAAGAAACCAATGGGAAGATAACAAAGAATGGACAAAAGAGTGATACCATCCGAATGGCCGAGGACAGAGAGAGAGATGGAGGGCACTGGTTGCGAAGTCTTCAGTGGTCTGGGGGTGCAAAACTGTTGACAATATTAATGATTCATTTCCCTGGCAATTATCAATTATTAAAATGGTTGCCAACCAATTTCTTGATTATTTTCTTTGTTGATTAGTCAGCGATTGGTCGACTAATCATTGCACCTCGAGACAGCACCCGTTTGCAGAGCGCAGGGAGGGGCGTTGACAAAAATCTGGGACGACGTGCATTTTCTGCAACCGGAAGTGCCCACTTGTGCTTTTAACCACACGACCTTGCCCAAGTATGAAGTCAATGGTATCAGATGATCATTTCCCGCACTCGTAGGAGCCTTAACAAACTTCCTCAGTCGCACCATTGTAACTCCCTTCCCCATACCAGCAAGGCGGCACACACTTGGATAGTCCAAGTTGACCCAATGCCACCCGACACTTTGGGACTACCCGAAGTAGGTCTCGATATGAAAAAAAACCCCACTTTGCTCTTTGTCCATTATGGAACCTTCTAGAGAGTAGGCAATGGGTGAATTTTGGCCATAATTGGCCAAATCACTGTCCAGGCAATTGTATTCTTAAGTTTAGGCAACTCATTTAAGGAGCTAAGAATGCTAGTGACCTCCTGCCTTGAGTAAATGAATACAATAAATTATTTGGAATCGAAAATTTAGTTTTTTTAAATATTGAAATGGTAAAAAGCAGACTTGTTTTGATAGGTTAATTGCGGTACATCAATGTTGTAGTAACTGATTTAGTGAATGCAATGAGTTACTGTGGTTTTCTCGTTGTTTGTGGATGTATCGAGATATATATTTAATACAATAATGAAATTATATTTTTAAAAGTATAATTATATTAATCATGGACCCAAAAGTGTGGTCTCAGTCCTTCATTCCAAAAAGGGCCAGTTTGCTTAATTAGAAAAATAGTGGCAAAGTTCAGAAAAGTGAATAAATTATTTTATTGTAACATGGATTTTTTTTTCAGTTTAAAGATAAAAATCTGGAATTTATTTTGAAGGAAAATCATACAGCCCTACTCCAAAGCTTTCATAACATTTAATCAAAGTAGCATATTTCCCATTAAAAGAGCTTCAATTTTGTGCAACAATGGTGTTTTCTCGTTTGTAACAAGCGACATCTGAAACAACATCAGCCGCTCACTTAAACTAAAGTAAAGAACAGAAACTCAGTGAGCCTCAACCCTCAAACACAAACGCTTGTGAGGAAATAACAGCATCTCGGATAGATAAAACACGTTTGACCCCCCCCCCCCAAAAAAAAAAAATCCAGGGTTTGCTCTGGGGGCCAGAAAAAAAAAATGAATGGTGGGCCGGATTTGGCCCGCGGGCTGCCAGTTGAATAGCCCTGCCGTAGACGGTCACAGTAAAAGGTGCCACAAAGGTTGCCATGAAAAAGAGGAAAAAAAGGTTACCGCTGAAGGTCTTGTGCTGTGCTGCACCCAGGCCTAGCCGTGAATTGGCTCATAAATCCTCAGCCGCAATCCTCAGACAGAAAAAACGGTGGGGGTGCATATTTCAACATAATAGACTCATGACTGAGATGGTGCGATTTGTGTGCTTTAATGAAGAGGTCAAGGTCAGGGGTCAAGTACTCAAAAACATCCAGCAATAGTGAAAACCCAAGGTCAGCACACAGATCACAGAGTTCACTAGTGTCCGACCGATTGATAAAATCTGGTCATATGTTTTTGTTTTTGCCATTATTAGTCTTTTGGGATTAGTGATATTTCACCAATATATCAATACCGATGGATGGTTTTACATTGTTGGAACTAAAACAAGTTCAAATGTTTGTTTAATATATGTACCCAATAAGTGTCTAACTGTATGTCAGACAGTGTCAAGACACTAGTTCAAGAAAGCAGCGCTCACTGTGACTACAACCCAAAACCATTTCATAAATCATATCTGTGCTAAATGTTTTTTTATTCAGCTCAACATTTATGAAAACTTAAGTATATCGGTATATACATATCGGTTAGAGCAATTTGTCCAAAATTAGATGGCGGTCCAACAAATGTATATCGGTTGGCCACTACTCACTAGACATAACAGTAATATCGTATCTTTAATAAAACAGTATTTACAAACCTTATAAAAGAAAATTCCAACAATACAGAGCAGGAAGGGAATACATGTTTTTCATCCAATCTAGATTTTAAGCATAATTCTGTTTTTCTACATTATGATTAAAAGTAATCTAAATGAAAAGTAATGATTCAAGTTATTTTAAGATGCCCCCTTACCCCTGGTATTATTGTCCAATATTTGCGCGGTTATCAATATCGGAAAACATCAGTAACAGTTGTTGAATAGTGTTCAAAGTAGGGCTGCAACTAACAATTATTTCAATATTTAATTAGTTGCCGATTATTGAAACGATTAATCAGTTCGATATTGTCATTTTCAAAAATCCCCAAAATATTCACAGCGACAATTTTGGTTCATTATATCCAACAAATGTACAACAATTTCGTTTTTTAGCTAAATTTCATTTACAACATTTTAGCACAATTAATTTTTAGGCTAATATTTTGAAGGTTTTCTTCACATTCATCTTTTTTTAATCAAAAATGTTGAATAATTATTAATCATATTCTTGATTTTCAGAAATTATCAAGTAATATCAAATTTGTGTAAACCAAAAGGTGGTGGTGTCAGCAAAAAAACGGCTGACAATTATTGCATTAGTTGTAGATTAATACAATAATCGATTAGTCGTCATCGATTAATCGAGTAATCGTTTCAGCCCTAGTTCAAAGTGTAAACAAGCTATAAGCATGTTGTTCCTTGTTGGAATGCTCTCATCACCCCAAGTATATAATTTATTAGTGCATAATGTTTTGATGATTGCTGAAGTCACAATTAGGGGCAATTGTATTAATAACATACCGTGAGAAAGGTGTTACTTTCAATTTCTGCTGCAATGCACTTAGCAGCCACATGGGGGTGAACATTAGGTTTTTAGTAGCTAGATGCGTTTGCTTAAATCATGCAATCAGTATATTTACATACCATTACGATAATCACTTGATATCGGAAATTAGAGGTCATACAATATTTGAGAGATCGGTTGAAAAACAACAACAAAAAAACAATATCGTACATCTCTAATGAAAACCCAACTTCACAGCATCTGCATTACAGACAAAACAGTAAAATATGTTTTCTAATGAGGCACTGACATGTGACGAGACAAGGCGCAAAGATGAGTCTGTGATCAAAAACGCGCTAAATAATATACCCTTGATTATAATATACCCTCCCTTTCTGAAAGTTACCGTATTTTCCGCACTATAAGGCGCACCTAAAAGGCATTCATTGTCATAAAATAACGAGGTGAGCCTTATAATCCAATGCGCCTTATATGTGATTTTTTTTTCTGGTCATGATTACTGACCTAAATGTGATTCATGTGGTGAGCGCCGCTCCCGAGCACTGCCGCTCCTTTGCAATGTGTGCAAGACCGCGGAGTAATACATGCGATTCTTCACTATAGTATTACTGTTTGTAAACATTTCTAAAGGAAAAATGGTGCCGACAAAGAGAGACTCTTACGACGCTGAATTTAAAATAAAGGCTATCCATTACGCAGTTGAACACGGTAATCGAGCAGCAGCGAGAGTACAACATTGATGAATTGATGGTGTGCAAGTGAAGGAAGCTATTGTGAATGTGATTTGTGGTTATGTGTCCTGTTTATCTTGGTCCGCCTTATAGTCCGGTATGCCTTGTAAGACTGCTCGTCGGTGCGCCTTATGATCCAGTGTGCCTTATAGTGCAGAAAATACGGTATTTTTCCACTTTATTGACAGCGTTCGTGTGAATGGGGATGAAAGAGCGGGGAAGCAGGCGATGAGGGGAAGCGATCTCATGACGGCTGCGTGCGCTGCGAGACTAAGCCACACGCACAAGATTGTATGGGGCTGGATGCAGCGGTCTAATGGACTGCGCCACACGGACAGACCCCATAATGATATATAACGTATTCAAAGCCTAATAAACGATTACGTTCCAACTGCAATGAGGAACTCATTGTTCATTGAGCAGTATTAAACCATTATTCAAGTGTTAACAGTCAAGTGTTTTTTTTTCTTACACAATAATACAAACATTTAACACAATAGTACAAGTACCTCATTTACAACCTCATGTTACCAGACTTTTTTTTTCCACCAAAAGCAAAAAAGAAAATATAAGTGTACCCCAATAGGATGAATAAAATGTTGCCACACATATACACATTACACATAATTTAAAGCAAATTGAGAACGTTAAAGACTACATTGAATTTCAAAATTAACAGCTCCAGACCCAGGACATAATAGCCTGGGTATACGTCAGCAATTGTGATACAATGTCGTACTTTCTTTAAAATGACTCAAGTGCTCTGCCACAATGTCTTAAAAACACATTGACCAGTAAGTTACTGACAACAACAGCAGTGGAGACCGCACAGCAGCATATAATCATAACTATTTATCCAGTTTCCTTAGGATAGTCCACTAACTGGACACGTTGGTATTGAAGCCAATGAAAGTTCCAGTTTGTGACTTCAAACTAAAGACAGTGAGGCGAGAGACGGAGCAGTGGTTCTGCAATCCATAAGCAAAAATCCCCC
>OMKY01209501.1:0-11483 GCA_900302395.1 Bregmaceros cantori | reverse complement strand
CTGTTTATTGTGCTGCTCTATTGGATACAAAGGGTGGAAGACACAAAGCTTTAGGTGTCCTGATTTACCCTCCTTTAATACACCTGTTCTCAGACACACACACATACACGCATCAAGTCTCTCTCACACACACACACAAACACACACATTCAGTCACCCTTACGCGCACACTGCATAAATTGGCAACGGCAACAACGTACTCAGCACTCTGTCATTTTTCAAAAAGTCACGCCAGCTCAAAACTTTCCAACAGTCTTTTATTGAATCTCGCCGTCAACATGCTGACATTTATTACGCCACAATCTGACCATGCTCTTCTTTCAGGAAACTAACTGTCTTTCATTGACTGTTAAAACGGTGCTCGGCCCTGCCCATGTTGGACACCAGAATGCCAGAAATGTGGACGGTTTGGACAGATGCATTTTATACCTACCAAATCTTTAAATATTGCATGTCCATTGAACTTTTCTTACCTGCGCCGCAAAGCAGGTTATGTTTTTGGTAGCGTTGGTTGGTTGGTCTGTCCCCAAGATAACTGAAAAAGTTGTGCACGGATCTGGATGAAATTTTGTACAGTTGTTGGAAATGACACACAAAAGAATCAATTAATTTTTGGTGCATTTCTGTAGCCGATAAGTAACATAATCACATTTAATCACCAACTTACCGATAGATCGCTGAGCGCTTACCGTGGTCACGTGACCAGACTACAGGTACAACACCTGGGCCACAGGGGGAGTGGCACATGCTTGCTCAATCGCTTCATCCCAGTAATGAAAGGTAGATAGGCAGATATTAAAAATACATGAAAAATGTATTAACAATTGAATCAAATTAAATGTCATTGTTGTGGCCAAAGAGTTACACGCCTATCATTGATCAGCACTTCTAATAATTAGGAGGTAATTAGTAGCCCTTTTGTCCTCCTAACCCGTTGAGTGCCACAGACTTGATTTCAAAGACAACAAGACATTTCAAGACAGAAGTTCCAAACACAATTCTTCGTAGAAAGTAGAGTAGGGATGCAACCACTAATCGTTGACTAATCGGTTGTAGAACTAGAAGCACTCAGAGATTGCAAACCTGCGCCTAATCCCTAAACCTAACCCCTAAACCTGGTCCAACCCAAAAATAAAAGAAAAAAAAGCACAAGGTGCAGGTTGAAAAAAAAGAAGCAAAGAAGTGCTTGCGATAGTGCTTGCTGTCGGCGGCATGTCGGCCAACTTTTAATTCTGAAACATCCCGAACGTGATCAAAATGGGCGGTCATAAATGCCATCGACCCTTTGAGAGACTAAATGCGGCTCGGGCACAGGTGCGGGAGACACGTGTGACGTCACTACGGAGAACCACGCGTGCCGGGAGTTCACCCGTTAATATCAAATCAAACTTTATTTATATAGCACTTTTCATGCAGAGCAATGTTACTTATAGGGTACAGAAAGGCACCAAAGTTGATTCACTTCATCTTTCGTCATTTCCAACAACTCTGGAAAATTTCATCCAGATCCGTGCTCAACTTTTTCAGTTATCGAGGGGACAAACCAACACGGGTGAAAACATAACCTGTTCCGCGGGCTCCGCCCCGGCGCAGGTAACTAATTGTTTCAATAATTGGCACCTAATCGACTATTGAAATAATCGTTAGTTGTAGACCTAAAGTAGATATCCTTTTTGTATTTGTAAAGTATATTTGGTTCCTCCTCAAATGTCAGTGCAACAATCCTTGGCACTCAAAGGGTTAATTAAGGATACGCTATTGCCACATAGCAGTATAGCATTTACAACTAGAAGCACTCGGAGAGTGCAAACCTGCGCCAAAATCGCAGTTTGTAAGCTCAAACAACAAACTATGGCATTACTTATAGGCTAGAAATGTACCAAAATGTAATCACTTGTCCCGTTTGTCATTTCCAACAACCGTACAAAATTTCATCCAGATCCATGTGTAACTTTTTTAGTTATCCTGGTGACAGTCTGACAAACAGACAAAAACAGAGAGGCAGAGGTAATGATGTAAATGCACCAAAATTGAATCACTTCTTCCGTTTGTCATTTTCAACAACCGTACAAGATTTCATCCAGATTCGTGCATTACTTTTTCAGTTATCCTAGGGGCAAACCAACTCAACCGAAAACATAACCTGCTGGACGCAGGCAAGAATCCTACATTAACTCCCAGTATGTCAGGCGAGAGAGGAGAAAACAAACTTTGCAGCAGGTTTGCATCAGTTTACAGGCCACGCTCGTCGGTCAAGTGAATATTTGCACAAGCATTATTTCACTCGAAATGAAAACTGCAAGTCGGCGATGGTGTGCGTGCTGAAGCGTGCGCCCGGAAAATCAGCGCTGTGAAACTATCCAATAAGGGCGTCATAAATACATAATGTGCAAGGGGCTATGTCTGGCGTCTACAAACTAAACAGCCCGCTTTGCGTTGACAAGGAGAGCCTGTTAACTTCCTTGAGTGGAAAAATATCAACATTTTTAAACGAGCGTAGCGTGAACACATTATTTTCATGGCTCTGTGATGAAAGGCTAAATTACCAACTCCGGACGTTGGGTGAGATAATTGCTGTGAAGGGTGTGTGAGGGTGTTAAACTCAGAATGTCTCATGTCATGATGGCTCTCCGCAGGCTGAGTGCGGGGGGGAACAGTAGAGCCGTCTCTCGAGCTGTTGCTAGGAGCTCCAGCTGCAACCAGGGCTTTGCACCGGTTCAAGGAACGAAAACCGGGAACCTTTTGTATTTTCCAGGGAAGAGAAACGAAACCGGAAACATCATTTTTTTTAATGTTCTGGAACAGGAACACTTATCTTTCGCGAGCGAGAGCGCCCGAGAGGGAGAGAGCGCACAAGACCGAGAGAGAGACAGAGCGAGCGCCCAAGAGAGAGAGCTCGAGAGAGACCAAGAGAGAGACCAAGGGGCACCCGAGAGGGAGAGAGATGACGCCAACATATGTGCCAACAGTTCCCAACGGGTATCGCTAAAGGCCAAGTTAATGTAACGAGTAGCAAATTGCTGACATATCCGTTAAAATGTTTATTTTTTTCACCTCAAATTGACTCGAGTAAAAGTAAAAAGTAACTTGTGAAAAATGTACTCCAAAAGTTAAAGAAGTACTCCAAAAAATGTAACAGAGAGGTAATGCATTACTGCCCATCTCTGCATTTCATTAACACTATCACACATTCACACACCAATGGGGGCAGCTGCCATGCAAGGTGTTCGCCGCGACCCATTGGGAGCAATTAGGGGTTCAGTGTCTTGCCCAAGGACACTCTGGCATGGACACTGTCAGAGCCGAGATTCGAATCAGCAAGGGTCCTCACCACTCCAGTCTTTGAAACGGCCGCTCTACCAACCATGCTACGCTATCTCAAGATTATCCCTTGAATAGTGTTCAGACATGATCAGAGCTCAGAACCGGTTCAAGGAGCGAAACCGAATTTTACGGACGATTATGAGGAGCGGAAACTAAAAAAGTTTTCTTCAACTGTTTCGGAACAGAAACAGATTATGTAATGCACACAAGCGGTTAAAAAAAAACGTTTGTTGCCGTTCTCTATATATTTTAACATATCCTAAGTCTGGGAGACTATCTCCGGTTGTGCGTCCATCCAACTTTCACTGTCAGTCATCAAGCCCTATGCATCTGGGTCTCCATCTTGTGGACAGACAAGGAAGCAAATGTAATGACGCTTTAAACCCGGTTTTCAGGTTAATACAGTTGCACTGAAGTTTGAAAGTCCACCAAATATCTTTTGTAAAAACTATATCTAAACGTAACATTGCACAATATAGGAAACTTTAAGAAATAACAAAGTTTTTGCGCTCTGAACCCGTATTTTGGTGGCGGAACAGTTCCGAGAACGAAAACGTTAAACATAGGCCTGCCTGAACCGTTCGGAACGAAACGTTTTAAAAATAATTTCACATTCAAGCCTTGGACACGATTCATGTTTGCAAGAGAGAGAGACTGTTATTTTCCATTGGCCATGTATGGTTGGTTATGAGCCGACATTGGTAGGAGTAGTGTGGGGACGCCCAGTGGGAAACAGATGGCAGTCATGTGTATGCATGAATGGAGCCGTCCAGCAGCGACAGCCTGCGACGCATCATCTGAGGATCGTTCTTGATTACCATTCAAAGCTGTGATCCCGTTGTTAAACAATTATCTGGGACTTAAAAGTCTTCACATGTTGCATTGATAAGAAACGCTCGTGTCTGGCGCTATTGCTGAAATTATAGACGTCCCACTCCTTTAATGGATCTAGTCTAATGATACATTCACAAGTATAATTGTGGTGCTTCAGTTCTGTATGGACCAATTCAAAACCTACGTCATCCCTGGTGTTCTGCCAGGGTTGCGCGCAAATCTTTCACCGAACCAAAACAGTCACAGTATGTGCGGTTCGGTTCAATTCGCTTTGTCGGAATCACATTGTAGAATTGCATATATTTAGATGGAAAATACATGTAAAACCTGGGTAAACGTACAACAGACACATTATACATGTCATTATTACTCAAAGTACAAATGTTGCCAATAATTGGAAAGGATAATAATTTAAAAAATACCACTCGGTGATCGCATATGGAACTGGAAGTTGCTTGCAATACTTGGCTAAACCATGAGTTTAGTTCCATGACGCTATAACACCAGTATCGGCTATGCTCTTTCTTATGCAAAGAGGCAAGCATAGCCGGGAAGGGCGAATCCTCTGAACTAAACATATTTCACATCAACATTCATTAACATTTTTCATTCATCAGAATGAAAGCAGAGAAGGTACGAAAAATTGCTTGTCACGTGACGTTGTAACTGTGGATGATCCATTGAAGACAGGTAAAACGTGTCGTGACTTCCAGTAGGATGAAATAACCAAAGTGCGTCAGGCTTTCCGCTGCGTGAATGTCACATGACTGGCATTGTTCCACACTAGCCCACGTTTTGCATCTGAACACTTTCAGGACTTTACAAGTAGAAAGACTTTAATCATGTTTATGAACAACGATGATGAGTTACTAAATATTCCCGCAGCTCTCGGCCGGGGAAGATTGCCGTCAGGTCACGTATAACTCTGATAAACCGTACGTGCCAATGTATCCTTATGGGCTTTCTGCCAAGAATGCGCGGCCAGCCACTTCTGTTTACAAACATTGAATTGGTCTATAGGAGCGGAGAGTGGGGTTGAGGGAATCTATTTTATTTCATTCGGCCATTGGAAGATAGACAAGAGGTGAAGACGCTGTTTTGAAAGCTGTTCAATCATATCTCTAAAGCAATAGTGTCATGAATGCCTCAACGCAGGCTACCTCTAGCCGATCTTTCAATTGTTGATTTTTTTCCATTGTTAATTTTTTGACTGTTGTTGATTTCATGACATTGATATTATCCAATTGTCACCTAGCTTGGCGAGCCAGAACCCTCGCCTGACGCCACAATCTCGTTCTCAATAGCAGCTGATACAGCCCAGTGGCCCAGGTACTTGGGAGTTTGAGACCGATAGAATCAAGCCGAGCACAACCTGTTATTGGAGCTCCAAGCTGCCTCCTCGCCAGTCATGGACCAAACAGTAGAGTAGATTGCATAGTTCAAACAACAGATACACACACAACACACACACAACACACAACACACACACAACACACACACGTTGGGTGGAAGAGTAATGTTTTCTCTGATCTTCATCTTTTACAAAGTCATCACAGCCGGCGGTGCCATTCTGTATATGTGTGTCTGTCTTTGTGTGTCTATACATGTATGAGTGTTAATCTGTGTGTCTGTGTTTGGGTGCATGTGTGTGTGTGTGTGCCTGTACATATGAGTATTGATGTGGTGTGCACCTGTGTGTGTGTGTGTGTGTGTGTGAATATCTTAGTGTGTCTCTATGCTTGGCTATGCGTGTCTTGAGAGTGTGCATGTGTGTGTCTGAGTGTGCCTGTCGTGGATACATGTGTAGGTGTCTGTGCGTGTGTGTTGTGTATGCCTATGGGTGTCGTGTATGTGCATGGGTGTGTCTTGAGTGTGTGTGTTTCTTGTGTGTGTATGTGTGTCCATATTGCCTTTGTGTGTCTATGCATGTATATCTCCGTGTGCCTGTGTGTGCATGTCGGTGTGTCTTTGGTGTTGTGTGTGAGCCTTTGCATGAACATTTTTGTGTCTGCTGTGAGTTTCTTGTGCGTGCGTCCGCGCTGCTTTTTTTTGCGTCAATGTATGTGTATCTCTGTGTGCTCGTGTGTGTTTTGAGTGTGTCTTTGGACTTGTTTGTCTGGTGTGTGTCTGTGTTGTGTGCCCAGCCACAAAAGCAGTGTGTACTGAAGAATCAAAAGAGGATGACAGCAAGATAAACGGCGCGACAAAAACAATCAATAAAAGATTCTCTGGCTCTTGTTTCATCTTCCATCTTCTCTCACCTCCTCCGCTGACTGCTGCGCCTCCTTCTCCTCCCATCACATCACTACATGCCCCCAGGTCGCCCCCAGCAAGCTGTCCTCAAGACTGCCACCGTTGTTGTTAAAACACAATGAACTAGAATGCTGCATAAAACACTCTGCACTCCAGGGGCGTCTCAGGGGAAGGTCGATGGCAGTGGGTGTTCCAATAGATTTTATTGATATGTGTGACGGATGTAAAATGGTCGTATTCAAATGTCTCGATACACAGCGATTGAACCGACCGTAATAGGCTGCATAATTACTGCTTATAAAGTCCCCTTTTATGCAGTGGCTGGGTACGAAATCGTTCCCTATCCCCTACTCCCTTACTCCCCATATAGTGTCCTCACTTATAGTGGACTCAACATCAACGCCCAAGATTTCGGACACTAGAGTCGGCGTAACTCATTCACTCCTAAATGACGGGTTTTCCTGACGTGTTTTATAGACTGTCTCCATAGCAGAGGTGTGTTGCGTGTGTGCGCATGTGTGCGTGTGCTAGCTCGTGTGCAGTGCATGTGTATGCATGTGAGCATGTGTGCGCATGCACGCACAAGACGACCACAAATGGGACAGGGAGAGAAAGAAAGTGCAATCTTAGTTTTAAGACTTGAGAGCAATAGAGCAGTGTGCATGCGCATCTGCGAGCTCGTGTGCACACGTATGCGGGTGCGAGTGTGCGTGTACACGCACAAAACGCCCACACTGCTCTATCGCTTTGAAGTCTTACAACTAAGACTGTACTTTCTTTCTCTCCCTGTCCCATTTGTGGTCGTCCCGTGCATGCGCAAACGTGCTCACGCGCATACACGTGCACGGAAGCTTGCACACACATTTGATGAAGGCCAGACGGCCGAAACATCACTTCATCATTAAAACATGGAACAGAGAGTGCGGCTTTCTTTTAATTTTCATTTTCAATAACATTTTCATGTTATCAATCGGCAGCAAATGGCAGCATAACTGCGTGCTTATATAATGGATGTGACATAGTAAGATAAACCACTTAACCGTATGTATACGTATACAGCGCACATCATACCAGCAAAATGTCTGCGGCCGTCAAGCTGTGACGTCCGTGCAACAGCCCTATGCTTTGAGGCAAATTGTTATTACCTGCCGCGAAGCAGGTTATGTTTTTGGTAGCGTTGGTTGGTTTGTCTGTCCCCAAGATAACAGAACAAGTTGTGCACGGATCTGGATACAATTTTGTACAGTTGTTGGAAATGACACACTGAAGAATTGATTCAATGTTGGTCCATTTCTGTAGCCTATAAGTAACATAATCATACTTAATCACCAACTTACCGATAGATCGCTGGGCGCTTACCGCGGTCGTGTGACCAGACTTCCGGATCGCAGGGGCCGCTGGGAAATGTAGTTGGCATGTTCGCCGGTGGTGTCAATCCCAGTCGCGCTACTCGAGCACTTGCATTGATAATAGGTTGCCACACGTACTTCTAGCACTAAAAGTACTAACATTATTTTAGTACCACCACTGCGCAGGTTTGCAACCTCCGAGTGCTTCTAGTTTGCAAATGTGCCCAGCCTAGTGGTACTTACTGTGTGTTGCCTGGTAGGGCTGAGTGAATAAGTGGTTTCTACTTTGCCAGTTTTCATTTAAAAAAGGCACATGGGATGGAACCTAATAACAAACATTGGTATTAATAAAATCAAGTTAATAAATGGGAGGCTGAGCATGTCTCCACTCTTGGCCTGCCCGCCTCCAGCTGGAGCTCTGTCCGGTATTAAAAAGTAATGGAATTCAGTGTTTGCTTTGTTGCTTATGAAGGTGAGCGCAGAGAGAGGGGGAGAGAGAGAGAGAGAGAGAGAATGTTGGAGAGAAGCTGGACATCTGTAAGTATTACCTTCGCACAATCTGTTGTTTTTCTATATTAAAATTTGAGCAAGACGGCATATAGTTTAGTTTCTTTTTCAGTTTGTAACGAGTGTGTGTCCAGCCCATTTTACACATTTTCAAAACTTTTCATAGAATTAGCAGTTAATTAACTTTTGTGGCCGTGCCATTCACACAATTTGCGGTCTATAAAAACAATGCTCATATTTTCATAAAGTACTTCATGTACGTTGTTGAAGTGAAAGTGTTATTGTCTGACGGATGTGAATGTGAAGGTGTGTTCTATTTTGAAATAAAAAAAATAGTATTTGTTCAACATTATGTGCTTTTGACAAGAAAATTAAGCATTATGCCAGCTGTGGTTCTTAGGTGTCACTGGGTGTTTAGAGTTTAGAAAAGATTCAATGTATTGGGAACGAGAAAGGTAACGTCACTCGTGGCAGCCTGCTTCCACGAAAAGAGTAGCATCATCACGTTTCAGGCGGAGTTGCACGTGGAGTTGTTTACGTTTCTGCACGTGTGTGGCACGCAAGCGCTGCCGAGAGCCGACATGCCTGGGAATCGATGTGTTAAAGGCTGTGGAGCATCATTGCGCATCCCGCAAGTTACATTTCTTTCGTTTCCCCAAATGGAACCTTACCGCAATCCGACGAGATGAAAAGACGCCGTCTTCATGGCTGCTGTTGGACGAGAAGATATGACCATCGACTGCATTCCGGACAAGACGAGGGTGTGTTCGCTACATATCCTTTCAGGTTCCATTCAAGTTACCTAAAATATTCGTCAAATGAGTTGCGTTTTCTTCGCACCGAGTTGGTGCATCAGAGATGCCTCACAATGCTGTGTGTAGAACCATGTGACCGCGTAAGGACCAATGTGGTGGCCGCATTATCTCGGACGCTCCAACTTGCAGCTTAATGGAACGTGCAGGTGCGCACAGCCACACCGGTCGACATGCGAACGGGGAGCGCCTGTTGACATTGGAGGCCGCTCCTACTAAGTATAATTAGCTCCTCCACAACCAATCACCAACCAAAGTCACGTGATCGCTCGATCCTAATCGGTAAGCGCTTGTTAGCAAATGGTTGAAACAAAACCTGCTTAAGATGAAGTAGTGTTACTGGTAGACTGGTAGTTGTTGAGGTGAGCATGAATATGTTTTCTGTTGGGCTTCTCATTTTGTCTCCAGACTAGATAATGTGATATGACACGTTATGAGGAGAGACGTCACTGCACTTTAGTAAGTGACCGGAAATTAAGGACAGGCTGAGGCAAACCAGCAAGGATGATGAGGCTTTCTGGATTCAATTTTATTGCTGAATTTCCTGCCGGCAGGAAGGTGGCGGTTGACGGCGAGGGCTTCATGTGCGCACACACAAACACACACATATTTTGAGTCGGTGGCAATTGTCGACAAGAACACATAAGATGGATTTCCCTAATGTGGTACATTTGAGCCCATTGAATCTAATGGAGGAAATGTCATCAGTGCAATCCAACCTATAGACGAGTTCAGGGGGTACTTCCGGTTAGGCTGAACGTCTAGCAGTGCCATTTATTCCAATGTGTTTTGGATTATTTTTCAACATGTCTACTTAGTGGGAGCACACACCTACCGTGTTATTTAAAACGGATGGTGGTAACTTGCGGTGTGCTATTCCACACCCAAATGCTCTTGTGCAGATCTGTGACCTACCAACGCATGATTCAATAATTAGTGCAACCCATTCCATTTACTCATTCTTTTGGGAATTACTATTAGAAGCAGGCAGCCTATTGGTCCAGGAGAACATGTGAGCACTCGGGTAATAACTTCAAGTCGGATTCTGACTGTATTTCATCAATATTTTTGTAAAATAGTGAACGAAGAAAGGGGGGTGATATGTAACTGGTCACAGACCGACATCTAGTGGTCGAATTTTGTGTGTTTTGTGTCCTCCTACCTCAGCCCACTTCCAGACTTACATAGGCAACATTCAGGCACCGAAAGTGACCAACAGAAGGGCGGGACAAAATGACTCCGCCCAGTGTATCGCGCGTAAACCCGTCTATATATTAATGTATTTCAGAGCGGTTAATACTGTTTTTGTAATTTTTGTTAATGGTCGTAGTGCAAGCCTGGCGAGCCAGAACCAACGAATCGACCACGCATTGCACGCAGATGTTGGCCGTTTACGGGCTGACCAATCAAATTTTTTCAATCGAGACCTGGGCGGAGTCTGGTATGGGCGATCGCGAGACATGGGCGGAGTTTGCTTGTCACGCCTCCACGCCGCTTGTCCCACCTACTGCGTTGTGACTGGATAACACAATTTGATTGACCTTTTTTTTTTCTTTAAGTTAATTTTTGGGGGACGCTCTGCCATCGCGCGCCCCCAACACTACTTTTTTTTACATGTTTTTTTACCATGGTTTTACCAGACCCAATGATCGCTCTAACCGCGTGCCTGTCATAGTGCCTGATTCAAGACAGTGCTAAATAATACTTTAAAAAAAAATGCCAGTCACTGGGTTGCTCAAACAATTTTCTCTGCCGCTTACACATCTAAGGGCGTCTTAGCAGCAGGACGTAAAATATTTAGAGCTTTATTATGCACAATTATGGTCTTCGCGGACATTTGTGATTGGGTAAGCACTTTGTTGGCCACACACACTCAGCGTGCACAACCTTGCAGACTATTAGCCATGTTAGGATCATTGGAGAACCACACACATACAGCCACACCAAGACTTTTACTAGCGAAAGGTTGGGATGGGTGGATGGAGGACACATCGATGGAACCTGGAGCGGCGAGTGCAACAAAGCCACTGGAAAACTCCACAGGAACACTCGTAAGTTATAGGACAAAGGAAACCACCAGATATGGACAGAGTAGCCATAAAAACTACTTAGGTAAAAGTATTGTTAACTCAGCAAAATATTACTCAAGTAAAAGTAAAAAGTATTCATCCAAATAGTTACTCAAGTAAAAGTAAAAAAAGTACTCTACAAAAAAGTGTCAGTAAAAGAGTCCGAGAATGAAAGACTGAGAGAGCGCCCGAGGGGCGAGAGAGAGACCGAGAGGCCGAGAGAGAGCGAGACACCCCACGCGCGACTTCTTGCGGTGGTACTGTCCGCTAGGGGCGCCAATGACAGAGTCAGAATGAATGGGATCCTATGGGAGCTGAAATAAAAAATATTAACG
>OMKY01209500.1:0-11633 GCA_900302395.1 Bregmaceros cantori | reverse complement strand
ATAACAATATGTGAAATTACAAAATTCTCACCTTAGATTCAGGACAAGTGGACAGTGCGCGGTACTTGTCAGCAAAATAGGCCATTGAAACATTGCATCGCACCGACTGGTGTCTGCCTATTGAAAATAATTGGATTGCTTTAGACCTTGCAACTCCCTGGGTCGCAGAGCTTCAACATCTATTTATTTTAGTCTTAAAATAAACGTAATCATGCACAGGACCACTGTAACACAAACAGTTATGCAGGATTGGAAACTGCAGTTTGCAAAGTGTGTGCTATTTTATTTGAACAGCTTGCTAGCGGGTTCCGTGCTCGCGTGTGCCTGCGTACCTGTTGAGGGGTCTGCTCACTCGTGTGTTCAGACACAACGCCGCACGGTGTCATAGATTTTTTAACAAGATGCCTAAAACCTGTTGCTTATCTAAATTGACAATTATCTAATTCACGCACCGTGCGCTACACGGCCACACACAAACGTCTGCTCATATACACGACTACTGCCATTCAACGTGGCCATTCAAAATGGAGGCATTTTCAATGGCAATTACGGTTGCCATGAAAAAGTTTGTCGGCACTAACAGACAGTCAGTATTTGTGTGGAGAACCTAATTAACCTTTTTTTTCCTAGATATTTGATCCGGTTGATCAAATATCAGCAGGCTGAGTGACACTATGCGAGTGCCACTCAGACTGCAACTAGCAGTCTTCAATGGCGCCCCAATGGTCAGCCAGGCTATGGGACTGATAATGACGAAGCAATCTGACTACTTTTGCCATCTCTGGTTACTTGTTTCAGACCCATTCATAGATTTTATTTTATTTGTTTAGGGGTTTTTTTTTTCAGCGCAATCATTTTCTCATTCTATTGACAGCGTTACTGTAATAGGGGGATGAGAGAGCGGGGACTAGCGGACGTGCAGTACATGGCGATGAGGGAAAGCAATCTCACGACGCTGTGTACTCTACTCTCAAGACTACATATGGGGCTGCAGCATCTTTAACCCGTACGTTACTATAGGGGCCAGACCCATACAGAGGTTTAACCTCATTTCAGCTTGCGTTCCTCAGTAGACATCGTCTTCTAACATGACCTCCTCGGCCCACTTAGGGCAAACTTTTGGAGGATGTTCCACCACATCCCCAAAACATGTTGCTGTGAACTCCCTGATTTGTTGGGTCCCTGGGCAAAGTTAAATAAATAAATAAATAGACTCAATTTCCATTATGGTGGCGCAGCAGCCCAGATTAATCATGGGAAAAGATTAGCGGAGCGATGGGGATAGAAAGAGATGGAGAGTATGTGTGTGTATGTGAGAGAGAGAGAGAGAGAGACAGAGAGAGAGAGAGAGCCAGAAAGAGAGAGAGAGAGAAAGAAAGGCGTTGATGTAATAGAGATAGGGAAGCAGAGAGTGACATGATATAGTAGGTACCTAAAGAAGCGTCGTGGAACAATGCGGGGTGTGGATGGTTAGAGTAACGGTAATCCCATTACTGGTTAGCATGCAAGCTAATCAGCTCCTCAAACAATGGTGAGAGCAGCCGCTATTAGCTCAGAGACCTCCCGTGATCACATGACCACAAAGCGGATACAGACACGCACAGAGCAAACTCAGACGTACACACACACACACACAAACACTCACCCACACAGACACACCCTCATACATACACAGAGACGCACACAGAACGCAGAAACACCTACTCTCTCACACATACACACACACACATACACACGCATAATTCTGCTTTAACCCCCTATGTCATCGTATTCTGTCTGTCTCTCTCACCCTTGCTTAGTTCACAAACACGGGCAGCGTCGCAAGTTCTCCTCCCCTCGCCAACCTTTCTGCAATGTCTCTCCCTGATCTCGCTCGACCCTCTTTCAAGACTAACCCTGTCAATAAAATGCAAAACATTGAAAACACACACAAGGATGAAATCACAGCACTAAGCTTTGTGTTTGCTGCAGACTAACAAAAACATATTTGTGTCTTGTCTTCCCCACTCTGTCTTACTCTCTCCCTCTGTCTGTATCTATCTCTCCTCTCACGTTGACCTCCATATCATGCTGCCTATCTGGATGAACTCTCAACACAGGTAAGTCTGTTTTCATCTTCTTAGCGACATCAATCGTGTGTGTGTGTTCATTCACAGTCTCCAGCATATTAAACTCATTGGTGTGGTTGAGATTACCTTTTACAATTTTGACTTGGACTAATACAATACTGTAATGAGATGCACCAGCGCGGTACATGCTGGTCTGACACCGTTGGTGTCGGACCAGCAGTTCCGAACGAACCTTGGCAATAGCTGAGTTCAGCTATTGCCGATGTAAGTTCTTCTATTCTCAGCTCCTCCACGAGGGGACAGCCTTTCGTAATTTATTCATTATTTTCAATGAATGCCTGGATTCCGTTTTTTTTTTATTATCAAAATTGCCTGCCCGCTGGTTAAGGGTGGGGCGCAGGGAAATAAAGTACCTTGTTGGAATGGGCAGGGCTGTATATTTATATAGCATATGTATCTCTACTTACGTATTCATCTTTCAGAGAAGCACTCTTGTCTTGTGTGTTCGAAAGTGGCTCCAGCTCGTAATAGAATATGGGTAGGCACTGTCATGGCAACTACCTGACAACCTGTCACATAAAATGATTCATGTGCCTGTGTGTATATGCATAGTTTTTATCAGTGCAACAAGCAAGTGTGTGCGTATACATCTCTCTCTCTGTCTCTTTTTCTCTCTCGAATCAAATGAAATAAGTCTTTATTGGCATGGTAATGCGCATTATACATTGCCAAACATGCATATAACAAACATATAATAAACAGCAAACGGTCAATAAATGAAAAAACAACAATATAAAGCACATATGTATACATAGCGATGTGCACACTAAAGTGTCTGTAAAATACATAATCCGCATCCATAATTCTATAATCCGTAATGTAATAGTAATATGTCTGCATATCATCAGCAAACATGAAGGTCCACCTCTCTCCTGTCCACTGGTTGTCCCTCAAGTCGTTCACAGGCTGATACATAGGCTATTACTTTTATCTCCTAGGAGATTTTGCCGTGCTCTCACTCTCTCGCTCTCTCGCTCTCTCTCTCTCTCTCTCCCCTCTCTAGATACAACAACTCTCCCTCAGTTACCGCAACATTTTCTCTTTCTCACTCTCCCTCTCTCTCTTCCCTCACTTTTTCTCTCCCTATCTCTGTCTCTCTCTCTCTCTCTCTCTCTCTCCCCCCACCCATCTCTCTCCTCAATGTCCCCTCTCTCTCTTTCTCCCTATCTCGTTCTGCGATTGCTCTCCTCCCATTGGTTATTGCTCTTTCATGAATACTTGACAGTAATGGACGGCGCCGCTCTCGGGACGCAAAGATCCAAACTGGATTCTGCCTCACGCGCCGTCTCTCCTCATAAGTGCTTACTCAGCGGCTCATTGTACATCTACATTCACACCTCTGGTTTTCAGTCTCCCTGGATATAAATGATCGCTTGTCTTTATCTGTGTGCGCGTGCTTGTGTGCGTGTGTGCGCGCGCGTGTCTATTCGTGAGGCGAGATATGCTACGCTCTGTGTATATTTGTGAGCATGTCACTGTTCCTCTGCGACACTCACGCAGTGCACATATGTGCGCGTGCATGGAGGATTGGATGCGTACACACAAGCACACGCGCGCGCACACACACACGCGCGCACCCGCACCGATGATCCGCTGACAATATGAGGACAGCCATCTGGCTTTGTGGCAGATGATTGAGTGGTCACTGTAGGGGACAGGCTGTTGGTGTTTGTGGGTGCGTTTTTCTGTGTGTCACTGTACAGAGAAATGGAGAACTGGCAAAGACATTTGAGACTGATCGAGAGAGAGATAGAGGGGGAGAGAGAGAGGGCGAGAGAGATAGAGGGGAGAGAGGGAGATGGGGGAGAGAGGGGGAGCGAGAGAGATAGAGGGAGAGAAAGAGATATGAGATTGTTTGCACACGCTCTTATGTCTTGTTGGCACAACATCAACTGTTTGAGGACCAATTAACAATGGGTGTTTTGTTGGCACCATCTCTCTCTCTCTCTCTCTCTCTCTCTCTCTCTCTCTTTCTCTTTCCAATACATGTCTCTGTTACTAGCATTACATTTCACAACAATTGACAATGCAGGAATAGCTTCATGTCTTCTTTATTTCATTAAGGTTTATAGATGATACAACGGTATCATCTATAAATGATTTTATATGTATTATTCTCTGAATTGCAATGTCGTACACTTTGTTCATTTTATCGGCGACATGGAATACCCATTGACCCAACATTTATTAAGGACCCCTCTGTTCAAAGACCAATCCTGTCCAATCAGGTCCAAGTCTATAAGTAAGTTGTAAATAACAATGTGGAGAAGTGGGTCAAGGTGCCCACTATTGGGGGAACAATGGTATTGTAGGGGAGAAAAAAGTTGTTTTTTTTTCACATCAATTTGGAGAAATTTGGCAGGCCAGATTAAAATGCCTCACAGACTGTATATAGCATGCAGGCCGTAGTTTCAGTTTGCCCATGTCTGTTCTCTTTGGCTCACGCACACACACACACACACACACACACGCCTCTGTATGTGCCTGTAGAAATGATGTAGCCTGAAGCTAACATATGCACATACATTAGCAAATTATTTCTTTCAAATGGCGGATCGAAATAAGGCAAATAATTTCAATAAACATATTTGCCCTTAAAACAACCACATACAACACAACAAACATGCGGACATGCACATACACACAAACTCACACAAACCCCTTGTCAACAGACATGTCAAATGATTTCTTTACTTCCCAGTCTCTGAATCCCCATCTCTTGTCTGCTTGTTTACAAGGCTCACACTTAATTGCAGCAGTGCTGAATGTATGTGTGTATGTGTTGTGAGCCCGTGGCCTTTCCACAATTGTGTGTTTGTGTGTCCCTGAGTGTCATCCTGTGTGTGTGTGTGTGTGTGTGTGTGTGTGTCTGGGGTTTGTAGTGATAGTGTGATCATATGGGACACCATCCATTATGGAAGACATTACTGGGCGCCACTACAGTGCGTGTATATTAATTGGCGCCTATACTGCATCGCGGCATGTCATCGGAGGGTCGGACATTATGGTCGCCCACTGCATCCCGGGGAATTGTTTAGCATAATAAAGACATTGGTCTCCATCATAACAACCCCAATAATAATGATATAGTTGTATATATATATATATATATATATATATATATATACACACACCACAGCTGTCGCAGGTCTTTCTATCAGGTTAGTCATTCCCTATTAGCTCTTCAGGTAACGTTCGCTACATCCGTTTCCGCTCCACATATGGGCATAATGATGGTGAAGCTCTGTCTATAGTAATACCAATAATGATAATACATTGTATTCACAGTGCACATTACATTCAAATTGGAATTTCGAGTGGAGCGTTCGCATTAGGAAAATGAGGGAACTCAGGCTACACATTTTGCAAATGTTTTATGAAGCTGTTCTGCACAGTTTTCTGTCAGCATACTACTTTCAGCATAGTATATATTAATAACAGCAATAGCATTCCTGTTTTTGTTATTATTATTATTATTGTTATTATTATTATTATTATTATTGCATTTATTTGTTTTTTAGTTTGTATTCATTGCCTTATAAGTGTGTGCAAGCCAAATTTACCTGCAGGTAGAAATTGCTCTCTCTATGGCTAACAAGCATAGCCGAAACATGTTTCCCATCCTGTGTCTTGCCTCTTCTCCCTTTATCCCTGCTCCAATGCTGCCACAGATATATATTTTAACAAAAGAAAAAAGGGAGTCCATCAATATATAACGCACCTCTGGCAGTAGTACACATTGAGGATACAGCATCTGATCCTCCTACGTCAAGAACAGGATTCATAGGACATTCATAACAATCTGGAACACAATTATGGCATGTAATCAATGAAGTCCTTGCATCCCTCTAGTATCACTAGAGGGATGCACACGACAACATTAAATAGAGTTAAAAAAAACATGCTGCCCAGTAGCTCAGTTGATTAGGCAGAGCGCTGGAAAGCACGCATATGACTTAATGGCGCGGAGAGTCTGTGGGTTCGAATCTCGCCACCGACGTATTTCCCGCATCTCTGCCCCCCCATCTTCACCTCTTTCAACAACAACAACAAGAAACATAGCTGTAGTGTGCTGTAGTGGCTGAGTCTGTTAAGGTTGTTAAGACGACACATATACGCAGTCGTGAGAGTCGTGAGAGCGCTTAACCTCACTGACAGCTTTGTCACATGTCTCCTCCCCTTATTTGCCGCTTTCCAACTAATCCTGAATGAAGCTGAAAATGTTCCAAATGTGGGCCATTTTTTGCAGCTTCCTAATGTGAGACAATCAGTTGGCTAATGTGGAACAGGGAAATGTGGTTTTGAACAGTTGAACGTAATGTTAGACAAATTATCATAGTTATCATAGAGCCTCTGGAGCTAAGGTGTCCCACATTAGGCAGTGGCTCACATTAGAGCAATCCCCCCTACATGTCTTCACAGCAATCTAAGACAGGATTCATTGTACATTCATAACAATCTGGAACGCAATTACAGCATGTAATCAATACAGCCTTTTGAATCACACACACCACACAATGAGGGCTACCCTCTTATCTAAGCCAAGTGTCTTCATGTGTTGTTCCATCCAGATTCGGAAACATCACTGTCTTCATCAAGCTGGTATCACCGCTTCTGAAAATGTCACAATCTACCTCACATGAAGAAGGGGCATAGGGGTTTGGGTCAAATTGCTTTATTGCTCATATCGTAGGCGACACTCATGTGAGTGATTTGTTTATTGTATTTATGTATATGTTCATAGGTTTTTATAAAGCACCATTTTTTTTCATTCAGGGATAAATACGTAAATTATCCTAATTCTGGTATCAGCATTTGTAATAGGTCTTAACTGTACAAGATGCCTAATAAATTGGAATAGAAATCTGCTGCAGCGTACATTGGCATGTTCTGCCTCGAATCTGTAGCTTGAGACCTCCCTTTCCTTCAATGAGTCACCAAATCATCTTCAGCTCTGCCCACTGTTTGTTCATGGTCCACCTCCGGTACAGGGCTCATGCCTCGCTCACAGAGGCCAAGCATGACCCAGGCAGAATAAAAGTGTCTTTTCATCTTTATGTATGTCAAAAAAAGGGCACGAGTTTGAGAAGAGCTAATATTCTACACAGTTTGTCAGTGGTGGTGTTTGGCCGTTGCCTTCCCAGCATACTGACTGCCTTGCAAGTTTAAAAATCCAGTCCACTGACTTGATTTGGGGCAAAGGTCAGGCATCTTTTCATCTTTATGGATGGGGCCTTAGATGTAAAAAAAAGGCATGGGTGTGGCAAGAACTAAAATCCCACACAGTTTGTCAGTGGTGGGGTTTGAGCGTTTCCTTCCCAGCATACTGACTGTCTTGCATCTGTTTAAAAATCCAGTCCACTGACTTGACTTGAAGGAAATGTTAAACAATGTGTTATTGCACAATTGAAAAGGCTGTCATTCTCAGTTAACAGCCTGCTTGTCTCAAGGACTGTTCACATATTATGTGGATTTTACATAAACAAAGACATTCACTGAGTCAGTAGCAATGATGGTGTCTGGGTACAGGAGATAGCGAATGACAGCTATTGATGCCTGCATACATTGTTGCCATCATTGTAAACAGTAGGAGCTAACGTATGGCAGGCGCCTGTCAGTCACACACTGTGAAACACAACACCGGGTTATGGAATAACATTCATACAGAGACACTAGACTTACACAGTCTAGACTCTGTATTCCCTCCCTCCAACCTCCTCAAAACATAGCTACAAGTAGTGGACCTGCAAGTATTTTCCCATTTACAGTTTGATGCCAATTAGAGTACATCCAATGGTATTGTGGTTGGTAAAATCCACCCAATAATGTGAGTTTTTGTATTGCTTCTGCATTTCCTAAGTCACGATTCACATCAGGGTAGTGTTATCATGATAGCTGCAGAGATGGCAAATCCAGTTCCAGTGAGTAAAAGTCTTGCCATTTTTTGCGGGTTCGACGTCATCATCATCATCATTATCGTAGCCTGGCTGACTGTTGGGGTGCCACTGAAGACTTTGCTCCATCTCTCTCTCTCTCTGTCCTCAGCCACTCGCATGGTGTCACTCAGCCTGCAAGTAAATCCACTCTTGGATGTTATCTTCCCAACACTTTCTCTGCCTTCCTTTCCTCCTTCCCCCTGGCACTGTGCCTTGAAGGATTGTTTTTTTGAGAATCCTTGTGATACTGTGACATGCCCATACCATTTTACTCTGGTCAGTAGATCTTCATACGGTCCCATGACTTGTTTTATTCTGGCTTTCGCTTCTTCATGTCCATCTCAATCGGTGTTGTCACCAACTAGCAGATCAACCCGGGTGAAGACCAGCACTAATGAGGAATAGCTGGTATTGTGCCTGTTTGTAGTGCATCCTGTACAGATAGAACAAAAAAGCGTGGCAGTGAACGAAGAAATCAGATTGACCAGTATACGGCTTCTTCCCTGCCGAGGGGGATCCTGTCTCAGCCACATGAGCAAGAACTAATTTAACTACCAGACTAATTTTCTTTTACTAGCGTTCAGAGTTATGCATGCACAGCTTTCACTTAATCGAATGGGTGGACGGGCAGCTATGTGTGGCAGTGAATCAGCAATAGGCTAAGCTCAACTGAGTTACCGAGTGTCTACCACAATGTTGCTCTTGGTTCCCTCTCGAGTTGGCTGGTTCGCGTTTACATAGCACATAGGGTGGATTGCCCTAATGTGGGCCACTGTCTAATGTGGGGCACCTATGTGGCTCTTGCTCCTCTCTGAACCAATGACTGTCCATGGAACTATGGTAAAAGCAAACTATGGTAATGTGTCTAATATTTAGTTCAACTAGATTTCAGTGTTCCACCTGGGGCAACTGACTGTCCCACATTAGGCTGCTGCAAATAAGGGCCCACTTTAGCACAATCCACCCTATATACGTCGTCCCTCTGCAGTGAGCTACAGCTCCAATGGTATATAAATCCTGTAAATGGATGGAAATTTAGTGGGCCACCATATCCCACAATGCACCGCAGTCCATCGTTCACAACAATTTCCTTCCACTCAGGTGTGAAAGCGTGAAATGTGGTTGTCACTGCGGGATTACAGGTTAACCCCAGATCTAATCACAAAACAACCTGCTCCCGTTTCAAGTGTGTCTCTCATCTTTTGAGTGAAGTAATTCCATTAATTACTAAATCTGGTCTGTACTAACCATCATCAGCATGTGATGTATCGGTTCCCTGCGAAATTATTGTTGCACCATTATCGACGATTCCTCTGAAATGACTCCTCTCTACTCCAGACAATCAGGCTAGTATGAATACAACTGATGCTAAGGCACGATGCCTCCACTGCGCTCAGTGTGCTGTATTATCCGTAGGCTGTGTTGCTACACCGGCCGTGTTACCTCCAACAGTCTGTAGGTGAGTGTGTGTGCGGAGAGAGACGCGGGTGCACATGAGCGCTGCGGCTCTGCTTCATCTGATCCCAAATATCTGTCTAAGTTACCTGCGGCTGGCGAGGCACCTGTGCCGTGCTGGCTAGTAGATTTATCACGAATGCCGGCCATTTATGCGTCACCAGGGGGCTGCGATCCAATGCTAACCTCATTTGCGTGAACGCAGGTCCATTTGACGCTAAAAAGAAACGGCGCCGCCCCGGGCTATAAAGTGGCGGCTTGTTTGTGCGAGTACATTTGCGCCCAGGTGTCTATGTGTCTTTGCGTGTGTTTACTGTGTATGACTTTGTGTGTGCGGCAAACAGGAGAGAGCAATTGCATCGGTCCCCCCCTGAGTGTTCATTTATATGTGTGCACTTGTTTGGTGTGTTACAGTGAATTCACATCTCCATTTGTATGTGTTGCAGTGTGGTTCTCTGTTATTATTTTTGGGTGTGTGCACACACAAAAATGTGCGTACACAGTCATGGACTTTTCTCTATATTGTCATGCCATGATTCATAAGTCTATAGTTTTGGGGTTGGGGTTTTAGGTTTTTAGACTTTTAGACTAGATGTATTAATTTATGGATACGTCGGACGATAAGTGCTAAATATGTTGGCCTGGGACTGCAAACACCGGTCCAAACATTGTGACAACAATAATGCAGATCTTTTCTGAAAATTGCCGCCGAACAGGGATGTTCAAAGTCGGTCATTTTGGTCAGTGAAAGGTTCTGCGAGATTTAGGTCAATTCTGGCTCGATTTGAAAAGTGCAGCTTCCACATGACCTCTAGAGACCAAATAAATATCAAAACTTCTAAGAATAATAATTTAAAATATGATTTTAAACATGCATGTGTTTGCATTGATTAAATATATAATTCTATTGACAGCACTAAAATGTGTGTGTGTGTCAGTTTGTCTCAATCTAATTGAATATTTCATTATGATTAATATGCATATATGTATATGTCGACATGCGTGCCTGTATACATATAAACATGTTGTGTGTTTGCGTGTGCCAATACATATTGGTTTCGCTGTTTATGTGTGTGTGTGTGTACATGTGTTTGTGTGTCAGAGTACGGGACAAAGTCGTTGGTGTAATGTCATACGGATCCCATTGCACAGAGAAGCCATTACCAGCCCAATATGAAAATGTCTGACTCATGATGCAATTACAGCCACGATCACCCTCCAAATCGTATATCCCCTGTCGCCATCTATTCTCAGGTGAACAAAAAAAAAGTGACAATGCGGCTGTTCCGTTTTTTTGTGTGTGTGAGGAGGACATAAAAGCATAACGCCATGTTGTAAAACCTGTTCGCCTGCCTTCTTATCTGCCGACTGATGTTATTATGTAGTCGTGCGTGTGCCTCCAACACGCAATATGTTGCACTGGTAGGAGCGTGTGGGAACGTTTTCAGTGGGGGATTACAATTTTTTTTTTCCCCCTTCCTCGTTTCTCGTAAATAATTAATGACATTTGACTCAAAATCCCAATGCGAAGTGCTGCAAGCTTGTATGAAAGCGAATGGATGAATGAATGGAGGGGAGAGGGGGAGATATAGACAGCTAGTGGGGAGGGGGTGAGAGAAAGAGACATAAATGGGGGAGACACAGGGAGACGTGAGAGAGGGGAGATATGAGGAGATGAGATGAGAGTGGAGACAAGATTTCCCTAGAGGTGTGAAGCCCGGGGAGAGCATAATGACTTTAAAATGTAATAACTTATTCCATTATACTCCGCAAAGACAACACCAACAACAAGATGGTGGCTGTCTCGCGGTGAAAGGGATCCATGTTAGGCGGCTGGTTAGCTGTCGTTGCTGCTTAAGCAGATCGGTAACGGAGCGGATCGCGTCTCTGCCGTGAGAATGTGCACTGTGATTACCTTAAGAGTCGAGACATACCATAGATGCTTCTATCCTTTAATGGGTGTGGCTAAGGTAGAGAGGGAGGGCAAAAACAGTCTGTGAATCGCTGTGTCCTATCCCCTACTGCCTAGCCCCCATATAGTGCACTCACTTATTGTAAACAGCAACGGCTGAGATTTCCGACACTAGAGTCGGCGCCGTTGAAAAGGATTATA
>OMKY01209499.1:0-12112 GCA_900302395.1 Bregmaceros cantori | reverse complement strand
TATATATATATATATACATATATATATACATACATACATACATACACACACACGGCAGACACACTGGCACACACACACACATATAAGTCGGCCGGGTGCACCCATGGACTCATCACAGTAAACGGTACGTACCCCATTTCTGTGGCTGTGGGTAACTTTGTCTTGCTGGTCAGTCAGTCGGTCAGACTCCCGGGTCCAGACTCCCGGGTCCACAGGGCGGTGATATCTGTGAACAACCACCGTTCCGCTTGGTTGAATATCATCAGCCAGTACATTGATTATTATGATCGGTATGCAAATGAGGACGAGTCCGCTGCAGGGCTGGCCGACCGACCGTGCGTGGCGCGGTGTGCGTCGGCCTACGTGCTATCGATGGTGGTGGTGGTGGTGTCGGTTCGATCATTGAACCTCCGCGGACGGGCTACAGCAGGCGCATCGTTTGTTACAGCGGACACAAGTGTGACGAGCATGCAGAGAAAGGCAATGCGCGCAGGGGGAGAGTGTGTTCTGGTAACCACTAACCGGGTTAACCGCTTGGGGATTACCAGGATCACCGAATGCGAGGATTGGAAAACAGCGGAGTGTTTCTCTGCAGTTAGTTTGAAACGGTTTCCCAGGCCTTTGGGGTGGGGGGAACGCTCGGTTAAGCCCGGAGAAAGAGCGAGACTTTCCCACATAAATCCCACGGAGCCTCCATATCGACAGTATGGATCTCTGGGTGCTCCACCGCGCTCATAATGTTGACGGAACCGGTCCGATGCTCCAGGCGACCAACACACATTCCAGTCATTCCTTTGGAGGAGGGGGGGATAACGTGCATAGAATAAATCCGACTCTCTGGCTCTAAATCCTCACCACGTCCTTCCGAACCTCGGCGCGGTGGGTCATATTCTCGTCTCCGGAACCGTTGGAAAAATGACAGCAGCAGAGATTGTCCATCACCCCCTCCCTCTCCTCTCCGTGGCTCCGGGAAGACACACTTTATGAACGGTGGGAAAAACAACAGCAACCGGTCAGTCTCATATCTGATGTGACGGTGGTTTCATGCCCAGCAGCGGCTGCCAGCGCATCCCCAGCACCAGGCGGTAGGTTCATCCATCACCCCCGGGCGGAGCGGTGAGTCTCCCCGCTGGCTGCTGCTGCTGCCGATTGCTGCTGCCGCTCGCTGGGGCGTGACGTCATCACGCACCCGTGACGTAGAACCGGGGGTCGGACCTTTTATGGATCAGCAGAACACATGTCCTATAAATCAAAAAAGTGGCTTTGTCAAAATCTTTGTAAAAAAAAAATGTTACTTGCGGGTACAACACATACACCGCGACGTGTATAATAAAAATGAATCCATCACGCCGTTTACAGTATTATAATAACCTTATACACTTTACGTCACCTCGACAGCTCTGACGCAGAGCCGTGGGTCCATGCAGCCCACACCTCCCACGCTGCTATCTTCCAATACGAAATACATGAATGTCACATATCACACTCATTCATTAATTTATTCACTTATGTCACATTACCTCCCTACTATGACCTACACTCTTAAAAAATAAAAGACGACTAGAAGCACTCAGAGAGTGCAAACCTCTGTGCTCTCCTTAATGAGAACGCAGAACTTGCTGGACCCATTTGATCACTTGCCGAAGAGACTTAATGAACATTGTATCGCTTGCTTTAATGCGCTGGACGCCAGCGGACCAGCCACCGTGGCCCGGAAGTCTGGTCATGTGACCGAGGCAAGCGCAGCATTCTATCTGTATTCGTCATCTGTGATGAAGTATTATTGCTATGTTACTCATGGGCTACGGAGATGCAGCAAAATGTAATTGCTTGTTCCGTTGGTCATTTTCAACAACTTTAATTAAAAAAATATAAAAATGCAATCCCGATCCGTGCACAACCTTTTCAGTTACCCTGCTGACAAACCCAATACGACACAGCCGGACAGGTAAAAAACGAAAACTAAAATGGTACGGACATGTCACGAGATCCCTAGGACTCTCAGAAATAATCTTTTAAGGCACAGTGCCAGGTGGAAGGAGGAGAGGAAGACAGAGAAAGCGATGGGAAGATAACGTCCAGGAGTGGACAAGTCGCAGGCTGAGTTGACACCATGCGAGTGGCCTTGGACAGAGAGAGATGAAGAGAGCTGGTTGTGAAGTCCTCAGTGGCGCCTTAACGGTCAGCCAGGCTACGGAAGTAATGATGATGGTGATGAATCTGCCTCATTATACATAGTGTGTGCCTAGTGTGTTGCATACCAAAACTAGAAGCACTCAGAGATTGCAAACCTGTGCCATAGTGGGACAAAGAAATAGTACTTATAGTGCTAGCAGTATGTGTGGCAACCCATTATCAATGAAAGTGCTCCTAGAGTAGCGCGATTGCGATTGACGCCACCGGCAAACATGCCAACTACACTACCCAGCACACCCTGCGACCCGGAAGTCTGGGCATGTGACCGCAGTAAGCGCCTGGCGATCTATCGGTAAGTTGGTGATTAAGTATGATTATGTTACTTATAGGCTACAGAACTGCACCAAAATTGAATCCATTCTTTCGTGTGTCATTTCCAACAACTGTGCAATTTCATCCAGATCAGCGCACAACTTTTTCAGTTATCCTGGGGACAGACAAACCCACCAACGCTACCAAAAACATAACCTGCTTCCGCGGCGTAGCCCTACAGGTAATAATAAACATACAGACTTGAATGTGAAGTTGGTTCAGAATGCTAGAGTTTCCTTTGCAGGGTGGCTGGCTCTCCCTTAGCTAGGGAGAGAAGCTCAGTTATCCACAAGGGAGTCTTTTGCGTTGACAGGAGCCAGCTAAGGTGGCTCAGACATCTGATTAGGCTGTGCTCCCTGGACATCTAAAAGCATGAAAGCATGCTTTTATGATATCTAGGAGGTGATTCTTGTGTATTGGACCGTTTGTTTTTCTATTTTCTTGTAATATATTTTTTGGGCCTTTACTCCCCTCAGGTAAAGGCCCATTTATACCCTCCGTTAATAACGGAAACGGACACTTTCATCCGGTTCCGTCGGTAGTTCCATCCGTCAGTTTGTCCGTAGGTCAAGCGCTTAGCAATCCGTTGAGCTCTGGGCGCAACCGAGCAATATCACAAGAAGGCGTGGGCGCAGTAGAGTCACAAGTGTTTTGCATGCTCTGCATGTCGTGACTCAGCACCGGACCCATAGAGGATTTCTTCTGTACATCCGTATACGGACTGAGGTATAAGCACAAACTCCGGGAGCGACAGCTGGAACGGATAGGCACGTTTCAGCCGTCCTCGTAGGGGATAACGAGGGCATAAGAGGTTTCGGTCCAACAGCTTCTTTCCTGCTGCCATACGGCTACTGAAAGCCAGGTAGTTCTGGGTGAGTTAACTTGTCCAGGGATTGTCCCACAGTAAAAACAAATATGTGAACAAAAAACAAAAATAATCGTTAGATTGTATTGTAATTCCACTGTACTTGAGATAGAATATTTAGTGCTGAAGAAAACAGAGATAATGACATTTATATATTTAGTGTTCTATATCGTTGCTGGTTTCCATGTTGTGTCTACTTCACTCAAACATGAAAAATATACTCTCAAATACCACTCATATATTACATTGAGAATACAGGCTTCCGCCGACGGGTAGACAATGTGAAGTCCCAACTTTTAAAGTCAGACTAAAAAAAGTCCTTTGTTTTCCAATCGACCCTGTAGTTAAACAAGGAGCTAAATGATAAGGTTTGTGATGAAAAGTGCTCGGTCTTGATGTTTCCATGTATGTACATGTCTGGTGTCAATTTCTCATGACAGTGTTGATGTATGTTTTTGTTTGATGTATGTTTTTGTTTGATGTATGTTTTTGTTTGATGTATCTTTTTGGATTTCTACGTTTTCTGTGTCACACACAATGGCTGCTGGGTTGCAACAAATTTCAGCCTTCACTGACGAATAAAGATCATATCATATCAATGTTAAATATATGTTGCTCCCAATGGCAGTCTCCAGTCCCAAGAGTCAACTCTACCATGCTAATGCTGAAATGTTGGTACGTATTTTGCAAAATGTGGTAATACTAACACCAAAATGTTTACAATATTAACCTGAAACGTATTAATAATCGTTCTGATTTTAAAGGAGGAATGGACAGATTAATCAATATTAAAAATAGCCGATTAATGCATGATCAATGTTATCGTTTGTTGCAGCCCTAAATTACAGTAGGGTGGACACTACACCTAAGTACACCTAGCCAGTGGCTCTGGCTCCTCCCTAAATTAATGAATGTCAGTGAAACTATGGTAAAAGCAAACAATGGTAATGTGTCAAGTCATCAAGACATCACGTTCAACTGTTCAATTCTACATTTCTCCGTTCCACCTTAGGCAACTGGCTGTCCCACATTAAGAAGCTGCCCACATTAGAGCAATCCACCCTAATAATGTAGCACTAGTATTGCACATGAAGAGTCGGTGAGTTGGCCCAGCAGGGGAACTGGATCCCAGTCACTGGCGTGGCTGTTTTTAGCTCACTTGAAATGTTGTGCTGCTGCTCTCCACCACTCCAGCATTGCATAATTCCATTACATATGTATAGGGGTGCAACGATTAGTCGATTAATCGATGACAAATCGATTATGAAAATAATCGACAACTAATGCAATGATCGATTAATCGCTGAACAATTTAATCATTGTTATTTTCAGCTCTCTTTTTTTGCTGAAACTACCACCTATTTGGCCTAGACAAATTTAATATAACTTGAACATTTCAGAAATTTCAATATATGATTTAATATTCTTCATTAAACATGAATATTAAGAAAACAATTAACTTAAATGTTGTACATCTGTTTGCTAACATGAACCAAAATTGAGTACATTTCAAGTTGCCAAGATGAATTTTGGTCACTATGAATATTTTGGCGATTTTTAAAAAGGAAAATATCAAACCGATTAATCAATTAATCATTTCAATAATCTGCAACTAATCGACTATTAAAATAATTGTTAGCTGCAGCACTAGATATATAAATGGACGCATCCACCCGCCGGATCACATTCAGGCATAAGTTCATTGTTAAACCATTATCGTTAAAAATATTGAATACAGTGTTTGCACACACCAATGTGACAATCTCACACCCTATTAAAACATAAAAAATAAAAATGACAAATCTTTCTCAGCGAAATGTGGAGTAGAAATGACACTGGAAATGAAAGTATAATTATTGCAATTACTTTTACTGTTTTTTAAATTATTATTCATTATCTTTGCATTGATTTGTGTGAAATGATTAGACAACACAAATCATAGGATTACATTATACAAAACCAATATGTAATTAATGCATAATTAATGATGCATTTACGAAATTCATTTGAATTACTAATCACCAAGCAGCCATGTGAAATTGATAATTATCTACAATTATCATTTACATTAATTTACAATTCTATAGTTAGATTAAAAATATGCATATTATTTTTTACATTTTACAGTTATGTACACAAACATCACACACAAACACACAATATAATGTCAGACAGACGTGATGGATACACAGTGAAGTCTGCAGGAGTCAGTGTGCAGAACAGGGGTATGTCGACCAAATGCCTCCCATGAAATACAGGACGGCTCGTTTCCTATTTCCAGCACACTGCTGAGGAGCAAGACCCCTGCTCGGCCGCCAGTGTCAGCTCGTCTTTTGCCAGTGTCTGACCGAAGATTGAAACGTGACCACCAGTTCAGAACCGGGCGGTGCCAGTGAAGACAAATGTGGTAGAGAAATGACAACAATGGACGCGGAAGACTTCATTCGGACAGACGAAGACCTGGTAACAGTTCTGACCTGCCAGGATTATGCTGAGGAAGAACCAGAGTTGTCGGAGGTGGTTGACTTGGAAAACAGGTAGATACTGGATGTTTTTATTGACATGGGCCTGAGCTGCTTAGAAAACATTTTAAATTGTGGTGTTCAAGTGGCTCGTGTCATGTTGCCATGCAGTTTCTTTGCAGTCTGACAATATGAGAGGTTCATTTAAAGTTTTAGATTTTCAAAGCATTTTTCATCTTCAGACTTCTGGCTTATGTACACCTGCTCGATGTAGTCATTCTAGCAAACTCAAAGTCATTTGAAACACCATACACGTAAGGTTGTGTTTCAAAATTAAAGAAAAATAATAATTATTATAGCAAATTACACACATTAATTAGTACTTCTCCTTGGGGAAACATACATATCGGATGAACCAAATTTTGTATCAATGAATGAAGGATGTTGAATATTCATTTAATTAATTAACTTTGTGTTGTTTTGCATGCAGCTTACGCCAGGTGGTCCGTGATGACTCAGTTCAGCCCAAGATGCAATGCCTCATGATGGACCCAAGCTTCTCCATGGTTGCCGTGCAGGGTGAGGACAGTGGAATTGAGTGGGAAACCAGTGCTGTGCCTTGCTTTTCGCCTTGGCCCGCTGAAGCTGAAAACATCCCACTGGAATTTTCACCTGTGACACCAGTTCCACGTCAAGCAGGGAAAATCACCATTGTGATGGATGAAGAGAGCATTGCAAAGACAAGGAGAAGCTCTTCAAGGATGCAACGAAAACCGCAGGAGGTGCCAGAAGTGCCCACAGAGGAGGCTGAAAGGCCGGAGTTGGTTGAATTTTCGCTTCCCAACATCAAGTCCGAGGAGGAGAAAGAAGTGGAAGCAGAAAATCCAGAAGTCGATCTTGAGCAACAGGTGTTCTGCCTGGTGGCAGAAGGTTCTGAAATCCTCAACATTGTAGTCCCACCAGTCCTCGCGACGGTCGATGAAGAAGAAAGCATTTTCATGGAGGACAACCTGTCCTACTTGGAAGAAAGCCCAGCCATAAGATCTTCCAGCAGGCTAGCCTGCAGTGTATTTGACGACAATGATGATGTCTCAACAGAGACTGTGGCGCAGATTGATCCAAAGAAAGCTGGTCAAGCAGTCCAAAAATCACAACGTTCAGCTGTGACTCAACCAAGAGTGACTATCCCACAACCTTCTAGTCATGCCAACATGGATTACTTTGAGAAGTTCACCTTGATAGATGCTCAAGCACCAGGGGATCCCGTGATCATGGAACACACAGAAGAGACAGATGAGACTCAAGATCATGACATTGCAAATCAATTCTCAAGTCAAGAGGAACCCAGTGTTTCACCCCCACTGGCCAACGTGCCCGAGGTAGAGGCGGAAGAGGCAGAGGAAGATGTAGCATCTGCACTTCTCGATGATGTATTTTACGGTGGCACAAAGGACAGTGTTGTCCCAGCAGCTAAAGGCACTGCAAGGAATCAGGAATGTCTCTCCCCAAGGCCTCCAGTGAAACAAAGTGGTTCTGTCCTGCTAGATGGTCAAGATGAAATTCTCACACCAATCTATCTCCCGGAAGGACCCCCAAAGATCATCGATCAGATCTTGTTGGAAGAGCCTAAAGCCATGGCGTTCCTATACACTGATTTGTATGAAGATGCTGAGGGCATCATAGTCAAGGACGAGGACACACATAGCCTGGGATCTGAGAAGTCCTTCCACAGCCGACACTCCGACAGAGAGGCCCGGGGATACTTGGAGAAATATGTTCTCATAGACGAAACTCCCGTGTTGGAGACAGGCAGGAAGGAAAGTATTCAGGTTGAACACACAGGAACAGTTCGGATATTGTCCCAAGATATGTATGACTTTCTTGAGAGCACTGGAGAAAGGGAGTACAATGCTGATGACGAAGTCACAGACTTTTTAAGATCAAGTGGCAATTCCTCTCCGTGCTTGAACGACGAACCTCTGGAGGAGGACCCAGCTGTTGTTAAGGCCAGGGCCAGACTGGCGGTGATCAAGGCTACCGAGCTCAGGTACCCACCACCTAAGGACAAAGGCAACATAGAAACCAGACCAGAGGAATCAGCTGATGCTAGCAATGAGTTTGTGTCAGATGAGCCTGATTGGGGAAGTATACCAGAGGATGATTCGTCTTTCAGCCTCCCTGATCCACCGGCTCCAGACTATACTGAGGATATCCCAAAAGTAACAGCCCCTCCTAGGAAAAAGAAAGAAATTGTTCCCAAGTCCCTGCTTGATCTGACTCCTTTGTTGCCAGTTGAAGTACCTGTGGATGAGCAGTCAGCGAGTGCAGAAGATGAGAGGGTGGACAACAAGAACACGGCATTGGCCGCTGAGACTGTTGGCGAGGGAGGCTTAGATAAGGATAACCAAGGAAGCCAGGAGTTGGCAGCAACCAATGAAACAACATCGACGGACAATGACAAACCATTGGCAACCAGCATTAATGAACCATTGATAGTTGAATCATATGTGACTGATGTTAGCGTTGCGGGAAGTAGTGATCTGCACAGTAGTGGATGCACAAATGTTATATCTGAAGATTTGACAAATTTAGATGTGAAATTAGAGCACAGTGCCGCTGATGTGACTGAATCACCCAAAGAAGGCAGCAACCCATCCATGCTGGCGGCTGAATCGACGAAGAAAGGATACTGTATCATTCTTTAGTTTATTCCTTAATTTTTTTCTATGTTTATAATATTTGCTAGCCTAAAATGTATTAGATATATTACAAAAAAGATAGAACATACCTCTGTGTATAATATGTATATTTGATTTTTTTAAATATAACGTTTTTGAATATGAATTATCCAATATAATCATATATGTGGGTTCCCAGCAGTGATATTTGCAGTGACTTTAACTGTGCAGTCACATTCTGTCATGCTAAATTAGCAAGGTTAATTGTAAATGTTGGCTGAACTACTGGCAATAAGATATCTAAGTTGTAATGTGATGCTGTACATGAGATGATTTAGACACCTTGCAGTTATTAATAGACGCACATCACCGAGCCATTGATTTTGAATAAAGACTGAAGAATGAAAAACAATGAATGTTTGTTTTATGTGTAATCGCACCTGCCGTTGATATTGATATTGATGTCAATGCAATAAAATATTTGACAATCAGATCATCCAGGTCAACAGGGGGCAGCACGTGGTATTTTCTGTTTCAACGCGTCTTCATTTGACACTGTAGAAATGCGTTCCTTATGATGGGTGTTACGTTTTACATTTTTGATCAGACTGAAATATACCTGCACCCGGATCAAACGTTTAAAACATCACAAATTATTACCTTTTCTTTTATTTAAAATGCTTTTTAAAAAATAATTTAGGATCACGCAAAGCATCTGAAAATTAGAAAAGTAAATAAATTTGGTTATTCATTAAAACAACTGGGTTACGTTAACATCCGTTTCGTTCGCGGACGGCACATATTCTCTGACGTACCACAACATCCACGTTCCATTTGCCGGTGTTGTATCTGCTCGTTCTGCCGCACAAGTCTGTCTTTCCGCCGCCATGGAGAACAGTCTGTCCCTTACATCCCGCACCGGAGAGGAATGCGCCGAACCGGACACAGACGTGGATGGGTTCGGCGACCTGGCGGCGCTGCCCGTGGAGGTGAACGACAGACGCCCCACGTGTTTACGCTGCTCGTATGTCGGAATTTACTAACTTCAACTAAAACTGGACACCTGTCCGCTTTGCTATCTATTCTTTAGTCAATATTCTAATTATACTCTAAATCTATTAAGTCTTAACACAGATATGACAGGGGGCTATCTGTTCATTTCTAATTAATAATAACGTGCTGAAGAACCAGACCTGAGACGGGTAGTTTTAGACGGACGAACAGCCAAAGGTCCGTTCGTTTAATCATCAGCCTTACTACTACCGTAGTTCACCTAATAGACCAATACAGGGGGCTGGCATTTTGTCCCGCCGGCTGAAACGGACTTCCTGTGTCTGTATAGTTACCTGTGTAAGTCATCGTAGTGGACGGAAGTGGCTGAATTTGTCACACAAAAGGCACACCGTTTCAAAATCCACTTACTTCAACTAAGGATATAATCGACGATGAAACAGAGAATGATACTGGAAAATGTAGGGGCCGCTCGTGAGTATTAATAGCTGTTGTTGCACACGGTAACATAAAAGACGCTCAGAGCAGAGGTATGAACGCGGCAACGTGTGAAACGTACAGACGGATTACGTACGCAATTGGCCACATGTAAGGTATGAATCGGTCTTTAGGGCCAATCAGGATGTAAAAGCCCTCTTCGCTAGCTCATTTCAGACATCTGTCAGCTAAAGGCCAATTCATACCCTACGCGTGGCCGATTACGTACGTAATCTGTCTGCACGTTCCACGTGTTGCTGTCTTCATACCTCCAAGCCTCTTTTACGTTACTGTGTGCAACAACAGCTATTATAGCGACCCCACAATTTCCGGTAGTATTGCTCCGTTTCATCCGTTCGCACGTAATCATAATGTCCCCAGATCCGTGTCAATTTACATACCTAATCAACGGAGAGAATGCGTGAAACGCTGCACATGTATCCGTAGTTTACGTGAGGTATGAATGGACCTTAAAGGGATAGTTCTCTTTTTTTTTACATGAATCTGTATGGCATCAACTAGATGGGTGTTGAACATTCTCTCTGACTTACCCCCGACAATGTCCGGTTAGCAGAGTTAGTTTCCAGTTTAGGTCCAGAGAAAAGTAGTTCCGCATGTTGCTGGGGACAGTGTACGTGTAAATAACACGTTTTTCTTCCCAAAAAAGTACAAGTGTAAAAAGTGATTTTATTTGCATCACAAAAAAACATTCCAACATAAATCACGCGTCATTATAACGTGGGTGCTACTTTATGTGGTGTTTGGTAGCAATCTGCCCACTTGTGTGCATGGGACGCCGTACGGGCAGCAGTCCGAAAAAAACGAACTATTCCTTTAACTTTTACTTCGGTAGGCACGTGTTTTCCGTAACCAATGACATCGCCCATTGGTGGTCAAGGTAAATCCTAAAATTGGTTGAACTTTGAACTGAATGTTGCTGAAAGGACTTTGTGTGGTTGTGCATAAAAATAAAACATTTCCATCTGTGCTCACTACAGGCGGCCTCAGAAAGTGTGCCTCTGCCCCTTTCTGCCTGTACACCCCCTGCAGGTGTCCACATGTCTCTACATAGTGCAGCATCCAGCAGAGGTAATGTACTGGAGTTCTAGCCTGGCAAGCCAGAACAAATTAATCGCCCATGCATTGCTCGCGATGGGTGGCGCAGTGGTTAGCATTGCTGCCTCACAGCTAGAAGGTCCTGGGTTCGAATCCCAACCCGGACAGGTCCTTTCTGTGTGGAGTTTACATGTTCTCCCCGTGTCTGCGTGGGTTTCCTCCAGGCACTCTGTTTTCCCCCACCACCAAAAACACCACCAAAGTTAACCTGCTCCAGTCAGTGCCCCTGGCCTGTACTGGCTCAGAATCTGGAGTTGTCCCCCGGGCGCTGCACTGCGGCTGCCCACCGCTCCTCAGGGATAGGTTAAATGCGGAGGAACAAGTTCACTGTACATGTGTGAATGTGTGACGAAATAAAGTATCTTACGGTCTGATGGGTCTGGACCAACCAGGCAGACAAATCCGATAGTTGTCCACGTTCACAGCCATTGGTAGTCCGAAAAGGGGATGAGAGAGCAGGGACGAGCGGACTTGCAGTATATCACTGCGAGGGGAAGCAATCTCGAGCATTTTATAGATGTTTTTCCATCTTGCCGGCTTGTCACTGGCAGTGGACATGTTGTATAGACTGGAAATAACCACACAGTGTATAAACAAACTACACATTAGGGTAGACCACTAGCCTGGCAAGCCAGAAACAACTAATCGTCCAACAAATCAGATTATCGGGTGTTTGGCAAACCGGCCAATCAGAGCCATGTTGAGACGGGCTCTCTCCGATGTGTAGTGTTTGGTACGTTGTGTGAGAGAGTGGCTGTGTCCGAAATCGCTCCCTAACCCCCATATAGTGCACTATATGGGGCGCACGCCATTTTGTAGGGGTGTCCGAATTCTCCATGTACCCTATGTAGTGCACTGAAAGTATCCCACAATGCACCGCAAAAAGTAGTGAGCATCGGATGTACCCTAGACGGAGCAATATAACCCATAATGCATTGCGAGACGTTTTAAAAATGACCTAAACTTTAAAAAAATGCAGCGGCGGGAGTAAATAG